>JAVSBS010028079.1:53801-83528 GCA_033124195.1 Coracias cyanogaster | reverse complement strand
GATAGGAAACGACATGTGAAATTAATTTCTCCATGGAAGATTAGCACATAATTTGTGTCCTCTTTTAAGACCCAGGTAAGTCCTTTTTGCTAGTAGGCTGGCTCTTGTTAGAGTTTTTCCCTCTTTTGTAGACTCAGTGGTTGCAGCCCTTAGAAAAGCACGAGCATAAAACATGCGCCTGACTCAGAGCCGTGTGCTGACCCCAAAGTCCTGGTTTGGAATCATGTTTTTAGAATAAGCAGCAAAGACCCCATTGCCTGCAGTGGATTGTGTCAGTACATGTGCCACCAAAACACTTCCACAGTCTAGCTCAAGAGACACCCTGAGCTCTTCCACCCACTTCAGTGTCTGGGCATGGGGCAGGCCTGGTGTGGGCAGGGCAACAGAAGCAAAATGGGTGAAAGCTGAACACCTTTCACTGGGAACAATGGATATCAGCCTCCATTTCTGCATCTACATTATTCTCCACCCTCTTTACTTATTTCAGGTAATGACAGTGACAGGGCAAGTGAGTGGCAATGAGGGCATGACCTAGCCCCCCTGCTGCCCTGAGGCTGATGGGCTTCTTCCATTGAAAGACTCTCACAAGCCCTATGTCTCTGTCTTACTTCCTACAGTAGTTACCATGGCTGATGTTAAAGGCCTGTAATATCCACTGCATAAATTGCTATGGCAGAATCATTGCATCCTATATCCATTGGGATTAAACTAATCTGTTCTGTTATGCTGAGAGCTCAAAAAGTAAGAGAGAGCCTTTCATGCATTTTAAACTTATTTAGTAGAGGTTATCTAAAACTTGTTTCTGAATCCTACTGCAAACTTTTCTGAAGTAGTGACCATGAAGCATTCGTCTCCAGCGTATTCATGTGGCACACCGTGCTTCTACTGCAGTTAGTGGAGATTGAGGAACACATAAACAGATGTCCTTGAGAATGATCTTGGCCTTGGCCTGAAAAGCAGTGACCTCTCATAGAGTGAGATGTGGTTACGTTAATAGCTGGTCTTTTAACAGCTCCAGCCACTGCACTAGATAATTCCCAGGTGTGTGAAATATCATCCTTGTGTCTTGTGTTTCTGTAATTGAATTCAGGTAAGAGAGAGCTTCCACAGGGCTGTAGACTGAGATTTTATCTTCTCTGTAGCATCAACTCAGATGATTTTTGAGTCCTTGACCAGACACAAAACCTGCTGTTCTGGACATAGTGGTTCTCTGGAGGTGGGGCAGCAGGTTTATCTGGCAATATATTCAGATACTGCCTTGCTTCTAGATGCTTACCAGCCCTTCCTGCAGCAAGAGTCCTGCAAGGACCAACCCCCAATGATATTCTTTTCATATTGCCTCAGGATCTTCTGCTATTCATAGTGTGCCCCAAAACACAAAGAGGACCTCACCCTGTTGACTGCTAAAGAGCTGCTTCGGGAAGCCCAGGAGATTAGGTGATTTTACCCTACAAGGCTTTGTTATGTTTGGTGCTCTGTGTGATGTACCACCTGTGAGGATGTACTATCTCATGCAAAGTTTTGCAGGATGGCCACTCAAAACCAGCTTCAGCTGAGCAAGGCAGTCAGTCACCTGAGTTAGCTCAACAGTAGACACTTGTCCAAATCCACTGCGGACTGTTTTGTTGTCTTAAATGTGGCTTTTGCTTAATAAGAACACTGAATAGGAATATAGATATAGCTCAGGCTTTCAGCTGGAGTTTGTAATTCTATGTAAATCTCTGTAAATCTTGTGCTGTGGCAGACATCTTGACAATTCGATAAGGCTACAAGTGCCTACCCTCATGGACAAGACTGAATAGTTTTGCTGTGATCCTTCTTTCATGTATATATGTCTTTTTCTAGCTGATTGCACCAACAGCAGAGACCATCTGCCCTCTTGGGTTAGTCTGTAGCTCTGAGTTTGGGGTCATCCCAATATCACTGCTTTCAGCCTTGAGACTGGCTATTCCATTGGAGGCAGCTTTTCTAAACATATTCATCTTAGCTACTTTGCAGAGAAAAAACCAGCTTTCTCCAAAGCCCTCTTTTTGTCATTCTATCTCAATAAAACTGACCGTATTCAAGCTTTTAGAGGCCACAGATCCACAGTTCAAAGCCCCAGAACAGATGCTATACAGTTAAATACCTGATAGTTGAGCAGAACTAACAGTGAATAATCCCTGATAGGTCAAGACATGGTTGGTCTTGAGTTGGTCCATCCATTAAGTTCCAAGAGATATAACAGCCTCCTTGTGTTGGCCTGCCAGAGATGAACTTAATCTGAAGGGAGTCTCCTTTGAGCAGTAACTTATTTCCTACAGTTGAGCTATATCTGGGAACATGTTGATCTTGATTTGACTGACAGGTCTATGAGTCAGTTTTGTGAGTTCAGCTTCCAAAATAACTGTGTTTGATTCCAAGAATAAGAGCTCTGTTGTTGCTCGTGACACTAGACCTGCTCTCCCCACTCAAGTAATTGACCAAAATAGTCAGCATCCTGAGGATCATGCTTTTTTGAGCGTACATTACTGTTCTTGCAGAGAGAAACCCTCTTTGTATTCTGTAAGAATTTAGTGTGTTTGCATGCGTTCATGTTAGTAGAGTGCTTAAGGGGATTAGCAAAATATATTTTATCATGCTTAGCTGGCTAAAGGAAACATTTCTAGGAAGCAACTGCCCTTAATCTGTGTGATTTTCCTTATATTGACACGTCTCAATTTTTTTTTTTTTTTTGCTTACAAATAATTTAATTTTCAGCAATTTTCTTAGCACATGTGAGGATGAGTCTCTTTTCCTCTTTGGAGCCTCTCTTTCTGCCTTAATACAAATGCGCCCTTGACTGTTCTTGGTTCCATTGCTATTAAAAGTCATGGTCATCACTAACTTTAAGTTAAACAGCACTGCATGTGAGAAAGTGTGAAAAAAAAGTCAGTCTCTCTGAACTTAGGAAAGAGTAGGGTTAAAGATGCTTGGTAACCTTAACACAGTCCCTCTGGGTGTTATAAAACAGACTTTGATTGTGTAGTTATATGTGGCCCAAGGGCTTCTCTAACTCAAGCCAAATTAACGTGCAGCTTAAGATGGTAGCCAATGTGGCATGTGCTTTGAGCTTTCCTTCCTTGTTGCTCCCAACATCCTTCCTTTACGCAAGAGGTGTGAGTCTTGTTTGGCTACTGTTCTACGTACGGGAGCGTTTGCTGCCATGCCCGTGGCATTGCCAGTAGGTTATAAGGGGAGTTTTCCTCCTAGGATGCACTTTTGCAGACATTAGGTAGCAAAAACAGAAAGCAGCATATGTCATTATAATTTCTTTCTTGTCTACCATGTAGGCAACATAGCCTGTAATTCAAGCATGCTGCAAACCTCACATTTTGGGAGAGCTGTAGCTAACTGTCTCAGTAACTGAAGGACAACTCTGTACTTACCCACCCCTAGCATTATTTTTCACAGCCTAGAAACAGACTTTCTTTGAAGGAAACGTCTAAGGAGACAAGCTGGTTAGCCTTAAATCCCTCAGAAATGTCTGTTTGAGGCTAATGCTTCTGTATGCAAATGCTTGATCTGCACAAGTTATGAGAAGATATGATTTCTGCTGTCACAAGTTGCCAATATGGAATGGCCCTTGCATGAGGAAGATGTGGGCAATGTGACTCCTGTCAGCCATGCCTCGCAACAGATCCGCTGCTGGAGACTGGCAGTGTCAGTGGCTAGCGGGATGTTTGGCACGGGAGAAGGACTAGTCAGATGGTGCTGGCTCTCCTTACTCTCACATCTGGCTGTCAAAAAACACTCCATAAAGGAGCAATAAAATACGTGGACTACTGCCCAAGTATGTGATTGCTGCAGTATCAGAGGATGCTGGGTTTTGTTTGTTCGTGGGAGCGAATGTGGTTGTACCTGTAACAGCATATGAAAAGCTGGTCCCCAGCGCCAGAGTCTGCGGCTAGAGCCATGCTGAACCTGACCAAAACAGAGTATTTGTTCATGGCCTGAACTTACTTAAGTGACTAATTCCACTGACTTTAACACCTCAGGAAAGCCCTTCTCAAACACATCAGCAACCAGTTTCAACAAAACTTCCTCAAGGAAGGCACGTGCTTCACAGATACGTAATTCTCCATCCCCACTGCCCAGTTTGGGAAGATGTGAGTTCTGAATTTGTATCTAGTGTGGCACTATTTCTCAGTCTCCATCTCCAGTTTATGGTGACACTTTGGGTTACAAAGCTTTCCTCAATAATTTCTTCAGCTTTTAAAGGGAGTAGCATTTGAGGAAGATGGTGGTCTTGGAGCTACTACTTTGTATGTGACATCATACCACATGGCAAGATTCTCTGGAATCACACATTTGCCCTTAAAATGTGGGGATAATTGCACTCTCGCGTGTTGATAAACTGTAGCTGTCACGTAGAGATGATGATGGTTTTGTAAGGGCCTCAAAGCTGCTTAGCACATTACGGGGGGGTTAAATAACTTTTTCTATTACTTTTTGTAGCTGTTTCTTAAAAAGCAGAAGGCACAGTTCTGCAAAGTGGCAGAACAGCTGCTGTATTTTCACAACAACTAAGCACAGGCTTAATGTTAAATGCACACTTAAGTGCATAGCTACTTCAAGATGATGATCTAAGTTGGAGTCTGATATTTTCCAAAAAATTCATGTAAATTAAAAGACCTTTAATACGTGATCTGTTCGGGCCACTAACTAAATCAGTTTGAATGCCACTTCTTGGATGTGTGCTCTGAAGTAGACAGTGCCTGTAATGTCCATCCATACAAACAGCTCCCTTCTCTCTCCTGAATGAAAGGAGAAGCTTATTTCAGCTTACAGGGTGAAGCCAGTTAGAGTGCTGAATGCCTGAAATGGGTCTGTATTACTGGCTATGTCTCTGATTTGCTTCTAAATCAGTTGTGATGAGAAGACTCTACCTTTATGAAAAAGACTAAATGAAAATCTGCAGTTGTGCTTTGTCAGATTGAAAAGGAAGCTCAAAATAGCCAAGAATTGCATCTCTCCTTGTAATGGTCTGGATAAAATGGGTCTTTAGTGTTGGGGCATACACTGGTAGCAGTGAAAGAGCTTTATGTTTAAACTTGTTATAATTTGCTAAATGATAATTTCCCAGCAAGGAAAAAATGCAGCCATGCAAAATTTGGCCAGATTTGTTCTTGTTATTTCTGTGATTGTTTTTGTTGTCAAGAGTCCAGTTTGATCTAGAACTCTCTGCATGCACTACTGTACCAGACTCAGAGTATGGAAATATACGTGGAGTTTTTGGTTGGTTTTTTTTTTTGAGCTTTAAGCAGTGGATTTCTAATTCTCTTGTTAAGTAAAGTGGGAAAAATTTCTCTGAAGCTGCAGAGCTGCATTAGTGCAGGGCAAATATTGCTCCATTCTCTGCAGGGAGAGGAGGACCCCACACAGGCATGACATGGTGATGGGTGAGGGGAGATCAGATGGTGGGATAGGAGGTTCACCATCTGATACAGAGCCCAGCTCCCTGGGCCTCCTGGCAGGAGATTTTTAAGGAGTGGAAGAATGTTCTTGGGCTCAATGGCTATATCCTGAGCTGCTCTGGAGCCGGGCAGAAGGGATTGCTCACCCTGCACATGTCCCTCAGGGTGCTGACAGAGGCTGCCAGCACTGCAACTGGCAGGATCGGCCATGCTGGCCTGGCAGCCGTGCGGCTGGAGGTGGAGGCCCCTTGGCAGAGCTCAGTAAGATGGCTTGTCACAGATTCTAGGGTTCCACCCTCTCCATGGTGCTCTTCAGTAGAAGGATGGATCCTCAGAGGACTCACCAAACCTGCAAACAATGAATAAGCTATTACAGTAAAGTACAGAGAAGCAGTGAGTAAGGTCCTTTTCAGCTTTCTGTAAGGAGATTTTAAAGCTATGATCCAGTGCTTAGCAGGCTCTGGTGATATTCACTGCATTCGCTGTGCTTTGGATGCTGTACGTTGCAGCTTCTCAAACATACCATGCCAGGACCCTGCATTTCCTCCTGCCCAGTGAAGGATGATGCAGTGTGGCGGGCAGTGATAATGCCAAGCTGTAAAGAGCGTTCAGAAAGTAGTCAACAGGTGCTGCATTGTTGTCATGAGCTGCCAGAGATGAACCTCTGAGACATCAGACAATTGTTAAAATAAGAGGAGATGACAGAGGAGCACAAATCAGATTGGCGGCTCCTGTGGAGCCTTTGTGCATCTGCTGTCCAATGCTCCCTCCCCAAGAGTAGGACTTAGGTAACAAGGATGGTGCTGTTGATGTCCCATCTGGATGTGCGTCTGAGGGAGGTCATGCAAGTTGCATGAGAAGTCTAGTTCAGATAAGGCATCATTATGGGACGCTGTTACCACAGTGTGAAAGAGGCTCTTTCACTACCATGAAACAGGATTCTTTTTAAAGGTTTAGCATCTAAAGCCCAATATTACAATGGCATGCAAGTGAGTAAATGTAGGGCTGTATCTAGCATGAAAGCTTACCTGCACCGAATTAATTACAGGATCGATATTAAAACATGAGTCACAGGTTTGTGTGATTTGTACCAAGAGTAACAGAAATAAATGAAACAGCATGGAGTATTTAATCTTCTAAATGCTGGAAAAATGCGTATTATTCTCCATGTCAAGCAGTGGTAGGAATTGCCAACTGCATTTTGTAGGAAGGGAAAACTGTGGCTAAAGGTTAATGTTCCTTGCCCAGAGCTGCAAATCAAGTTAGTTAAAGTGGCATTATTCCCAAGTCCTTTTTTTTTTTTTAATTAAAATCCTGGTTTTCTCCAGAACCATGCATACCATCTGCCTATTCTGACCTTGGTGGGAGGCAGCCGGGATGGCTTTTCTACCAAAAGCATTGGGGTGCACTTCATCCCACTGCCTGGATGTAAACAAGGAGCATGCCTCTATGTTGTCAGTTCTGCTCATTTGGTTTCTTTATCTCACATGGTTCCCCTTTGTTTTCATTTACTTATTTGCCTGTAACTGTTCATATTGTGGTGGGTCTTGCCACCTATTCCTTGGCGTGATCCCATCTCATATCTCCTGCTGGAGAACCTTACCTTGGGAGTTCGTCCTGCAGAGATTCTCCAAAAACCTATAGGGAGGCAAAAAAAGAGGCTGATTTCACTTATTTAACTTCTCACAGGGCATGTTTACCAGACACCATGTCTTGTGCTCCATGCACCTTCAGCCTGGAGGAGAAACTTGCCTTCCAGGCAATGTTGCATGAGGACCTCTTTCAAGAAGCTTCATGGGAACTTCTGAAGCTCACTATGTCAGACAGTGCAGAAGGCTTTACACTGAGTCCCAACAGTAACCCTCGCGTCACTGGGGCCTTGCTGTCTAGCAGTGCCCAGTCACAGCCTCATTCTCATAAAAATGCATTTGCATTATTGTCAAAAGCACGCGCAGAATGAGTATGCTTCCTCGTGAGACTAGAAGATGATAGTGAACACTTTGTGCTTGGAGTGTCTGAGGGGGATATCAGGTAACAGAGGATGGTGTTTAGGAAAGTGGGCGTTATTTAATGATACTAGTGGAGTCTCAGTTATTTGGTCCGCTCTGAGCAGGACTGCTGGTTGGAAGGGTTTTGCACTTCTGTGCTTGTATCAAGTTGCTTGTAATTGCATAAAGAAGAATTATGACATGGAATTTACTGGCATTACTGGCTAAATAAGAGTTAATTAAAAGGCACATAAAGTACTGATTTTTCAGGCTGAAAAAGAAAGATTGGGGTGGAGCATTGTCCCTAAAGCAATTCTATTTTATCTAATGCTAGCTCTATGAAACATATCCAGAAAACATTGATTTGTTCATTAGAGGTTGTACTTCATTCACCTCATTTACCTAAGTATTCGTAAAGGCAAAGACTTGATAAACTGGCTTTGGAGTTTGCTATCTATGGTATGCCGGGGTTAACTGGCTGGAGCTAGGAAAGTATCTCCATCCTGCTTCTGCGACTCCCCTGTCATCATTCACAGAAGTGTGATTGGCACTGACTTACAACATGGATTATTCACATGAGTATAAATTGTGCTGTTCCTATCCTCAATTCCTCACCAGTCTTCCAAGAATATCTCCCAAACTCCTCCTCAACCCACTTCCTCAGCTGCTGAAATACCTGGGCATAGCAGTGGAAACCACTCTTGCATTCCTGAAAGTTGACTGGGGACCACTGGGGAAACTTGCTAGGTGGAGAGAGGTTATCACAACCTAAAGGCAGCCTTCAACCTGAGTTATTGTGAGCCTAAAGTAATATTTTTTTTAATACGTGAGGAAGGTTTGAAGGTTTATGTGTAGTCAACTAAAGTATTTGAGCTCTTTCTCTGCAGGTTCTATGGGCCAGGCATACTGTAGATCGTTTCATCACTAATCCTAATGACTTACCGAGAGCACTGCTTGCATTTACGCTTTGTGAATATTGCTTTGGGCAAATACCTCCACCATACCAGAAAATTTAGTGCATTAAAATGCATGAGATTTGTAAAGGTTTTGATGAAAAGGTTCACATTATGGGCAACATCACCTATTTTTCAAGACCAAAAAGGCTTTAAACTCAAACGTGTATCAGAGTATAAACCAAAACATTTTGCTTTTTAGAGCAGAGAGAGAAAAAGCTTGGGATTTAACAGCACACAAAGAGAGCCAGGTTCCACTTTCTGGCCCAGAGATGAACTGCCATGGCACAGATTGCTTCCCTGAAGCTCACTCCCCTCGCTGCCAGACCAGGATGGCCATATCCAAACTGTCCAGATGGCCCAGGTGGGGAAAATTCTTGAACCGTGCGCAGGGACTATCTGGGAGGGGGCTGCACAGCACTTACCACAGAGATGGACAACACAGACCAGTGCTCAGGCACAGGGATGAGTTTGTCCAGCCTGATCAGTATGTAGAGAAACTTTGGACTTGCATGGCTTTCAGCTGAAAAAGGCTGGCATATTAATGCACTGAATTAGGTAGCTTCATCAAGTCATCTCCGTATTTAACCCATTTTACCATGACTGCACAGTATTTGACATATTAGTGGCGAGGTAACCTTTCCACCACTACTTTGGAAAAAGAGCAGACTTGGCCAATTACCCCAAGTCTTTCTATGCTGTTGGATCATTTTAATCTAAGCAACTCATCCTGTCATCCAGCTGAGAGCACAGGGGCAAAACCAAGCAGATCATGAAGGGGTGTTCAATGTAGCTGGCAGATGGGTGAAGCCTACGTAGAGTCACAGTTACAAGAGCTGAAGCATAGTGAAGGTCTGTTTTAATTACAGCACTCAAATATGGTGATAATGGACAACACGTTAAATCTCTCTTAGAGTTAGGTTTTTCATTACGTTTCTAATTAAGTACAGATTACTCTCTGCTAATTGACATGAGCCATGAGTGGACAGAAGCAAATGAAAACAATCTGGCAGCTGGCTGCTACCATGCATTGGTATGTCCAGTCTTTCCTTACTGCCCATCAAATGCAGGCTGGTAGGACACTAAGAACGAAGTAACGCAATGGTAGTATTATAGGGTCTGTTCCATGGGTTTGAGGTTTCTGACATCTTTTTCCTTTCTTTCTCCTCTATTTGCAAATCAATTGCATTCATTTCTAGTACCTGCTTCACTTACATTTTTGTTTGCTGACTTGTCTGGGCAAGCTAGGCAGCCAAGTAAAATAGAGTTGTCCTCAAGTCAACTGTTGGTGAATAGATTTTGTATCTGGCTTGGTGGGATTTCATGAGAGTTTTTCAACCTCAGTTCCTGTTTATGTCTATAGGAGTTCTCTGCTTGCTTCCAGGAAAAGGATTTTGTAGAGACTTTTTTGTTTGAAATAATCAGTATATTGTATTTATGGTATGTCTATAGCTGAACTGGAAGTACTGGATAAAATATTTCTAATTCTGAGGGTAGGTGCCTGACAGCTTTAGCAAGATTGACCTTTCAGTTAGACCTCTAGTCCTTAGGATTTACTGTCAATTAAGTGATTGCTTTGGTTTTAAATGAAGATTTTCATCGTAGGCACATAAGCCCAAGTTTCACCTTGAATCATCTTAACTTGACTTTCAGAAAGTCAGGTTAAAAGCCCACTGCTTGCTGAAAATTAAGCCGCTTTAATTTATCTTAAGTTGATTTTTGATGGTTTGTTACCCTCTTTAAAATATATAGGCCATTATCTCTTGCAATGTAAACGTTGTGGAAAATGTCACATTTAATAAAAACTGTGACCTCATTCTCAGCCTTATTTTAAATTAGTTTCATTATTTTACTCAATATATTATTTATTCATGTATTCAAATATATTTATTCAGTGAAGGCAGAGATATTTTGATTAATTCAAAGACTAAATGCTCCGTACTTCTCATGCAAATTGCCAAAAGAAAAAAAAAAAAGACGGTAAAAGTCTCTTTGTAGTCTAAGGGCTAAATGCATCATCACAGTGTAATGAATGCTGCTGCTTGTGCACAGTCGAGTGAGGATTCATGTTATCATGAATCTCTCTCCATGGCTTTTATTATTATAGCAAAAATAAAATTCAGCACATGGGTTATATATCTGCTCAATGCTTATTTACAGACCCCATTTAAATGGGAAGCAGAGTAAGTGGTCAGATGAGCCATGCCAGTTACTCAGCTAGGTATTGTGGGATGACTCCAGTATTTTCTTGCTGTTATTTCTATAATTCTACCAGCTTTGCCTTTTTCAACTGAAATTTAATCTTTTTTTTTAAGGCAAAATGAGAGAGGTGGGATTTTCAAAAGGCATTTGCCATTATATTAACTAATTTCCCACTGAAGTGGGGAGTTAATCTCATTGACCTGACTTTGGTGGGAGCAGAGCTCAGACCGATACCCGGCGCTATTAAACACGCAGAGCTGCAATGTGTTGTAAAGTTTGCACAGCTTGACAGTGTATCCAGGCCCTAGGAATTTGAGCAGGGTAAGACATTAAAGGGCTTGTTATTGTCAACTAAAATCACTCAGAGAATTTCCTTAGACTCAGTTGAGCTTAGGAAAAAAAGGCCTGGTGAATTTGTTTTCTTTTGGTTTTGATATATATTCAGGGCAACACACGTACTTTCTGGCCTCTCAGTGCTGTGGCTGAGCGTCAACCCCAGCCAGGGCACTGGCCCCTTGCATGGGTCCTACACAGAAACCCAGCCGGCTCTGGGAATGAGGGTGATGCCAAGGGTGTGGCAACCATGGGCTCTTCTCCAGTTCGTGCACAGTTATGCCAGGGTCAAGATCTGGATGCCCAGGGCCCAGGAAATCTTATTTTGCTTCACCCCAATCCCACCGCTTCCCCCATCCATCTTGCGTTTCCCAGCTAAAAGGTAGAAGGTGGTATTGTACTGCAGAGAAACTTTATGTGTTTCCCAATCTGGTGGACTTGACCTACAAATCACTTCTGTGAGACATCCAGGGAATACTTCCACACAGCCTGCAGTATCACAGGTTGCCATTCACGGTTCTGGTGCGAGGCCCAGTTGCATACTGGGCTGCCTGCCTGAAGGGCTGGCAATTTTGATCGGACCCTCTCTGTGGATATGGCTGGAAAAGGGTCCAAAGTAGTGGGAAAACTGTGCCTCTTCACTGTGCAGTGTTGTGCAGAAAGACTGACAGTGGCACGGGCCAGGCATTTTCCTGAGTGCCTTCCAGAAAGCAGGCTTTCCAACTGCAGAGCGAAAATTTCCCTCTCAGATCTCTGTACCCATCTTTCTCTCTCATATTGTGTTCAGTCCCCAGGAGGAATTTCCATTGACATTAGCTGATTCTCTGTGTGTTATGGATCTGAAAGTAGAAATTTTGTGCTCAGATTGCCAGACTCTGTGCAGACAAAAAAGGGACAGCCTGCTGCATCCTTGTACAGATTGCTGGTAGAAACAGGGAGAGGTTTGTTCTGGCTCTTCATAGATCAGCCCTTAAGCATCAGTCTGAGGGCTCCCACATCCTTGTATGCAGCACCAGGCAGTATTCTATCTTGTAGCAATTTTTGTACCACAATATGGAAATTAATGTAATTATGTAATATGGAAATTTCCAGCAGAGGTGCCTGTTCCTCTTATCTATGATAAGGCCTCCCTTGTCATACCATTTTACAGACTCACTGTAGTTCATCTGAACCATGAAGTGCAAAGCAGTTGATTTTTTAAATCATTTTTTATCATTATATTCTAAATTAGAGTATTGCAGTAAGAACATTTCTGTTTCACTTAAAATATGTGTATTTCTGTATTGCATTAACAAGATTCTGCATTACAATAAACAGTTTTTAACATATGAAGCAAGGCAAGGCAGTAGCTGTCTATCTATCTAGTAATAGATACCGTAAGCTATATCAGTAAGTTGAAAACATCCATCTGTGTACTAAGACATGTCCTTTACATCGGGTTTGCCCAAAATAACTTGCTGTTCCAAAAATGTAGTTAAAGAAATTGGATTGTTACTGAGAGCATGAAATACTGCCTTGGCATGAACTTCCCCTTGGCTCCTGGTGACTGAAGAGGCAGAAAACATGACCTGCAAGGTTGGGAAAATATCTTCAGGTCAGAACTTACCAAACCTCAATGTCTCTATTAAGTTCTCAAAGCCAGAGAGCTTAAAACAAACACCAGCACCATGGGAGGCACCTGCAGTCTGTAGATCTAGACATCAAATTCTTCTCCTCTGTCACATCACCATGTAAACTTTTTAGGACTGGGCTCATGCTTAGGATATCAAAATCATGGCCCTTGTCATTTTAAAATTCATTCTGTGTGAAAACTTTGGTGTGAAAGTTAATAATAAAACCTGTGGGCAGCTCTCCTAATAATATAAATCTCTCTCTTGTTAGCGGGTCATCTGCTGAGGCCTCAGCAGGGTATGTTGCATCCTGCAAAAATTCTCATCACTTTCTCAGGTGGGTATTCTCATGATAGCTACTGGACAATTCCCATCATTTCAGACTGATGAAACAGAGCATCCCCATAGAGGCACAGAGATTGGAAACATTTGTAGATTTTTTGTTGTTTTTTTTTTTTTACAAAAGTCTGCTGTGCATTTCCTCATTATAGAAAGTGTCACTTTCCTCTGAAACTGCTGTTTATGCACTAGCCCTAAGGCATTTGAAAGAAAACCTTCTTTCATACCTGGCTTTGCAGTGAAAAGAACATGTTCATGTTATGTGTCTGCATTCTCACTGTTGCCCATTTTCTTTGCGTTTTAATTTGGGTCTGCTCAGTTTCTCCATTACTTTTATTAATTATTGGAACAGTACTTTCTGGTCTTGGCCAGCAATCAACCCTTCACGGCTCTGGACGTTGCGCAAACATAGTGGAGGAAATTCTGAATTCCTTGAAGTCACTGGCGAGCTTGGTGTTAATTTTCATAAGGTCCATGATCCGAACCACAGTCTTAATGGAGTGAAAGGTAAAAAATTGTGCTGTGCTTGATTCCAGCCTTGTCAATGGCAATCACATGTTTCATTGAGTGCTGAACTTAGGAAGAAAATTTAGAAGTGTGATGCAGAAAGGGAAACATTGGAATAGAAACTAGGAAATCTTCACTTTGATTGTCTTGTTACTTTGGTAGATTTACCGCTTGCAGAAGCTGGTGTTGATGATAGGAAACTGGGACACTGTTGGGTGTCAATCTTGGCTCTGCCACATACTCACCATGTCAGATTGATCAAGTTTCACATTTTTTGAACGGCAATAAAGTTGACATGCTTCACAGTGTGGCTGTTCGTAATTGTGGGGATCATGTATGCTCCTACACAGACATAAACTGTGTTGTGCTTGTTCACAGATATCCCAAGTGTAAGGCTGTTGCTTTGTGTTTGGATGACAGATGCATCCAGTCTAGTAATGTTTTTGTTGGCATTCACCTATTCAGTGTACAGCAATGAGAGCATTGCTGAGTGCTCTTCTTTAACCTCTAAGTAAAATATGGGTTTTTTTCTCTCTGAAGGCCTTTCTAGGTTACATATAAAAGACGGGTTAGTGTAACCATAGTGTAAATTACTGTTGTCTAGATTTAGACTTTTAAGAATTGAGTCTGGGAATAGTCTGTGGTTTCTCAACTTTGTTGAGCCGCAGAGGGAGCAAGTTTGCATCATGCCTGACGACCGCAGCCAGAACTAGTTGAGTGGTTTCTTTGATGTAATTAGAGCTTGCTTTTAGTTTTAATCACTTGCTATTTCTAAAGGTCCAGGAGAGGAACTGATTTACAAGTCCTCTCAAACTTCACATAAGGGTCAGGAAGGCCATGAAAGCATAGAAGGCAGGGCCATTTAAAAAAGCAAAATAAGGGTATCAGCGTGTGCATTTTAAAAACACATCTATAAATTTCCCATCCAAAATTGTGTTTGTTATTCTTCACAATAGCTGTATAGCTGTGACCTGCCTGCTGAATGACTCTACGTCTTTGAACATAAAATTTTGTTGCATAAATAATTTCAGAAAGTGTTTTCTTATGGTGCTAGTGAATCTTTTTAATTATCCCATCTCCACCCTCCCCATCTGATCTCAGATGCTGAGCTTTTTAAATCTCCATGAGTTGATATGTTACATCCCTAGCTGCATTCCCATGAATTCACATAAACACATATTGCATTTATTTTGTTAATTGGGCAGCAAACCTGCCAGATTGGTCAGTTCTGGAAAACCAGATGGTTAGAAATGCTCAAGGGTCTGTGAGTCACAAAACACCAGGCCTGGTCTGCCACAGATGTGTTCATGCATTTGGCTCTTCCAGCACAGCCGAGCTCAGAGGACAGGTCAGCACTGCTGCCTCTCTCAGCTTCAGGGCTCACTGGAGGTTGGGTCAACCACAGCTTCAGTCCTGTCTTCTGGCTCTCCATATGTTTGGGAGGCCTTGGGAGGGTGAAAGGACCCATCACTGCTCCTTTTCAGTGGCACAACAGGTAGACTCGGGCTACATTTCTGCCACAGCTCCTCATGAGGGGCAAGGAACAGCCCGAGCCCTCCTCCAGCTCTACATCCCGCTCCCACTGATGGCAGTGCTGGACAAGAGCGTTCACCAGCCAACACCACAAAAAATCATCAGGAGTCAAGCACAGTTTGTGGATTTTCTATAAAAAAAAACAATTATAGACTTTTTTGCTGAGTGCCAAATCCATTTTCCCCTCTTCTGGGAACCATTCAATAAAGTTTATGTTCTGAGGTAGAGCAGAACTGCCATCATTTAATGCAGTGTTTTATGCATCTTTCCTGCATTCTAATACCTGATTTTTGCTAATAGCCCAGTGTAGATTTTCTTTTACTTTCTAAATTATATTAATAGACCTGAAGTGCCCCATGACCTGGCATTTCCCTCCAGAGGCTTATTCCTTCTTCTCCAGGAAGGAGCTGATATTTCCAGAAGTGGCCTGTACAAGTTTGTTACCCAGACGGTCATAGGCTCAGGGTGGGATGAGGCCAGGTGACATCCCCACTGCACCATCATGCCTACACAAACCAAAGGGTCGAAGGTGTATCACCCTCACTCTGCCACTCCTGTGGGACATTATGTCCCATCCTCTGAACACACCAGGTGGGAAGAAGAACCCTGTGGGACCCCACATAGTCTTGACCCAAGGTTGTGTTGCCTCAGAGTAAGCATCCCTCTTAAGTCAGTGCTGGGTGCTGAGGGCTGCTCCTGTGAAGATGGTTTGAGCAGAGGGGCTGCACGGTTTGGTTCTCTGTGTACCATGAGCACACTGGGGTGAGGACGTGCTCACTCCTTGCTGGAGCAAATGCTCTTTCAAATGTGATCATTTGTGAGAAAGGGGTGCCACAGTTTACATCGTGTCTGTAACTGAGCCTGGGGACCCAGGCTGCAGTTACACCATCTGAAAGCCTTGATCTGGGAAGCACTAGGTAAGATTTTCAGATTATTGCCATCTATGTTTATACTCCTTTCACAGAACCACAGGACTTTGTTAGTGCAAGTCTTTGGGCATAAACCAGAGCGAACTATGCCTGGAAATGAAAAACAACCCTACTAACATGAATACGCTATCCAAGAAACAAACCCACAGAGAAACAAACTCAGAATTGAAGTTGTCGCAGTGGTTTTCATTCAGCCTTTTTTAACTGACCCATTTCCCCATTAGTGATCTTCTGGCCATGGATATATTTAATGGAAAAAAAAAAAAACCAAGCCCAAACCAAAAAAAGGAAAACATAAACTTTAGTACAATATCAGAAGAAATGCTTCTTGATAGAGAGGTACACTATGATTATAAAACATTTTCCTCCCCAAAAGCAAATGAGCTTTAAAAACAAGACTAGACAGTACATTGAATGTGGTACACTATGATACTCCACAGTAAGAAGAGCATCTCTGGTTGAAAATACCTTTCATAGCTTACACCTGTGATGCGAGAAGATTTTGAAAGACTTTGAGAAGCCATTGATACAGTAACTCCCATATGCAGTTTCAGAAATAATCATCTCCATAACACTGCAGGTAGCACAACCCATGCCCCACACCAGAATTTAGGATGCAGCATTGTCCTTTACTGAGCAGAGAAGCTGTGTAACTTCTGGCTTTAACCCCTTGGCCCTGTAGCACCTCTCTCTGCCATTGGGTGAGCAATAGGATTTCTTTAGGGGGTGATAGTTGTGGTATGCAGCTCTGTACAACATCAGAAATTCCCAAAGAGTCAAATCAAAAGCTTTGGGAAATCAAGAGGAATTTTTCCATTGACTTCACTGGGTTTTGTATCAGGCCTATGTGTGAGCTTTTTTTATTTGACATTGCCTGAGACAGAGGGGAATTGGTTTCTTGATAGTACAGCACCAGATTTCAGCTCTGCATCTTGTTTTTTTTAATTCAGAACAACTCTGCTTTTATTAGGTTTGTGTTATCTCTTATTTTACTACATTCTTTTTTGCATTTCATAAATATTAATTCCCCAGACAGTCGCTTTTGTTTAGTAGTTTTCATCTATCACAGACTTTTCTGTTTTCCTTTCCTCTCTCATCCCAGAGAGATGTCACCCTCTGCCATCAAAAGCAAGAGTTTCTCAAAGGAAGCTCTTCAGCCCAGAGATGTAGGAGCAATATTTTTACTACGTATCATTTTTGTTTTCTTCTCTGTGTTCCTTCCCGAACACTTTGTAATGCCAGAGCCAGGCTCTGATTTCACTTGCTTCCTTGGAGGGGACTGTAATGCTATAAAAACATGTTCACCAATTTTTTTCTCCTGTCATCCATGGATAGACATTTTAGACCATTCATTCATCTTTGTACTGACGTTGAGGTACCAGCCTGCTTTACCGGATGCCATTGAATCCCAGAGAGCTGTTCCCAGGAAGCCTCTGGTTTTGTTACTATTTTTTTTTCATGGAATCACTCAAACAACTTATTTTCCTTCATGCTTTCCTTCTCCTTCTCTACCGTGTTTCTAGTTGTTTTTAATGCAGATGAGTGAGATGTGGTAGGCTGAAGCAGGCAGGCAGAGTTGTAGTACTTCATTTAAGCTGTACCCGCTAACCAACTTCTTAATGCTACTTCTCCAAACTGGACTGGTTTGGCTTAATATTGTCCACCCAGTCCACATAAACATCTCACATCCCTGTTTCTTGCTGTGAACCCAGTACAATTCCAGAAAAAAAATCAAGTGCTACCTTCTACTTCTCGCAATGGCCTTTATAGATCCATGAACTCTATGGGTTTTTTTCAGTAACACACAGGTCGATTTTCAGGGCTGTGGCAACCTTGTATTATCAACCTAAAAAACAGAGCAACACATGAAACCCTCCATTTTTGTACTTTAAGTGACTTTTAGTTAATTTTTTTTTTTTTTTTTTTTTGGTTCCAATACAACATCTTGGAGTGCTTTGACTGTACTGAACTTTGATGACTTTCCATTAGATCTTGGTGGCATATAAGATAGTTGTTTTGATAAACAGAAAACTGTGTGTTGCTGCAGTACAGGCTATACATTTTCACAACAGGCAGTGCCAAATGTCTATTATTAATTTCTCATAGACACCAACTCAATATGGAAGTTACACCCAATGGTGAATCTCACAAGTGCTGCTCAGGGAAGAAGTAACGAAGAGGGAATGGTGTAAGTCTAAACCAAATGCTTTGAATATCTGTAATCTGCTGATACCTGCATTCTTTACTGCCACAGTTTCTCAACCTGAATTTTGAGACTGCAGTTTAATTCATTTACTTAACCTTTATATAACTGGGAGGACTAGAAATTTCAGAGAGGACAAATATTTAAAGAGATATTTTGTTCTGAAATTCTTCCACAGAAGTACCAGGAACCAGGGCTGAAAAAAAAAACCAATCCCCCATCTTAAAATATGGGCAGAATCACAGAAAATGGAAAGTGTTAGTAGAGTAGTGTTGCCTTGAACCTGACAGAGTTGTGCTTGGGCAGGGAAGAGATGTTGGGAGAGGACAAGGTTCAGCTTGTGAAGATGGTAGAAAAATGCAGCAACACTGGGCGGGTTCTTTGTAGCTTGCTTCTCACATCTGGAAAACAGGAATGATGCATAATGCTTTGAAGTTTACAGATGGAAAAAGACCAGATAAGTACTGAGTGTTCTTTTTATCTCAGGCCTCAGTCTGCAATATGCAGTATCTCTCCAGATGCAGCTTCAGGAAGAGTTATCCATCCCACCAGCACCTGCAGGTCCCTCTGCAGTTTATCTGAGGTTTATTTGGGAACGAGCATTTATTCTCATTGAGTGTGTACATCTGTTGCCTTCAGTCCCTAATGAGGTAGTTCACAGCTAAAATATGCCCATCTTTTAGTGGACTCAGGATCGGTCCCTACCTCGCTGTAGGGAGCTAAGAGATCTCAGTACTTCCAACAAGCTGTAATTTAGGCTACTGTTGAGCACCCAAGATTTACTGATGTCAACTGATCCACAAAAACTAAGTGGGGAGGGGAGGATGAGAGGGACCCAATCCTGACTGCAGTATTGGGGTATGTGAAGAGGGAACAGAAAGTATTATTAGGCAGATGTGTAGGCTCTACGTAGCCTAGCTGGCTGTTCAGCAGGTCAGTTTTTCTCAGCTAATCTTGGCAAGTGTTTTCTCCTCCTGGAAATGGTATAAGTGAACCTGCAGTTTATGTCTGCTCAGGTGGTCCTTCTCTCTCTGGAGCTGCAGACAAGAGAATATGAATCATTAAAGGCGAAACAGGAGCAGATGTTCTGCATCGCGTTTAAACAAGTAGTGTATGGTAGCTGCTTTATCTCAGTCTCCCAAGTACTATGTGTGTTTGGAGCAGCCTCTTACTCGTCCTGTTTAACATTCATGTCTGTCTTTGAAAATGTTTGTGTCTCCCCCCTCTGCTTCTGGCCCTCTGTGGGTTTGAAAGTTCATCTTGAGCTCCAGTGGTATTGAGTGCAGCTTGCATAAGGGATGCTGGAGGGATTAAATGAGGAGTAGCTGAGGAGAGTGAGGAAAGAGCAGCGAGAGGCACAAGGGAAAAGAAGTTCAAGCAAAATGAAAAGTGTAGGCTAACCTTAAAATAACTGGGATTGCCTTGGACCCTGTATTGCATTAACCTGGGACTGAGAACACAGTGGTATTAATAAGGTTGAGATAGGGGGCCTTGACCACTTCTGAAGCACGCTGGGGAGAAGGCCTGAAGTTGGGGATTTGCGCTCACATATGCATGAACAGAGGTGACGGCGAGCTGGAAGAGAACACCCAGGAGGACAAAAGAAGTTGAATGAAATTACAATTTGCTCCTGGAAGCAGTGAATCCCACATACCGCTTTCCCCTGTGAGCAAAGCTTATTTTTAAACAAACAAAGCCAATAAAGTTAGGTCGTGGAACAGGAAGAGAAGGTCTCTAAAAACAGTAGGAGAAGTTGGGAGGAGGCTTTGTGAGACTTCCCTGGTCATGCTAGCTGAGATACACAGGAGTTGGAAGGTGCACATGGATGGATAACAGGAATGGATATAGGGTTGCAGACACCTGATCAAAAGTGTTTAAGTGTGGTGCTTGCAAATGGACCTTCACATGGTGACCTGCTCCAGCTAGTATTAACCTCTACAAGGGATTTAGAAACAACAGGGTAGGCAGACTTTCATGACATTAGTTTTGTATTTGAAATGCAAAACTAAAAGGATTGAGAGCAGTTGGATGCCGTTGTTAATCTCTAGGTCAGCTGTGCTGATGCATCTCATAAAAAGCAGGATACATTTAAAAAGCAAAATCCACTGTTCATTATCAGTATTTGTGCCCTGGAAGCCCTCCCATGGGGTGAAGGGCACAGCAACGCTTGGCAGCTCTCCCTGCCTTGCAAAGATGAGTCCTGCAGCAGGCAGCGCTGCGTGTTGGAGGAGAAACCATTAGCTCTTCATTCATGGATCCAGTGGGTGGAAGTTACTGCATAGAGAATCTAACCCAGCAGCTCTCTTAGTTGGAAACTGTGATTTAGGTTTACTTCTCCTGTCAGGAATATCAGCTTTTCCCTCACTATATGAACTTGTCACTTTTCACTGCTCTTAAATCCATGATGGTTGGCAGCTCAGGTTGACAACCTCTGTTCAATAAGCCAGAACAGCATCAAATCCCAGTGTTTCTCAGGAGCCATCAGGTGCCTCTGCTGTCTTGATTAAAACCATCAGAGGTGACAGCGGTTCCAGGTACTGACTGGCTGTGGACACCACGGATGCTTCTCAGACCACCCTACTCAGCGAGATCAGCAGCACTGCATACTTTCCCTCCCTTGTGCTTCTGAGTTTTTTCAGTCCCACCTACTTATGCATGAGAATGTCTTTCAGTGCTTCAGTACTGCCTGGAAGCACCCCATGCACCCTGATCTGTGGCCCACATAAGCCAGCGTGCCATCTGGGTGCTTACCTCTGCAGTATGGGCAGGGATGTATATATGTATATGCGTGCATATGTATGTATTCCCATGCAGCTTACTAGCATTATTTGTTAAAGAGAAAATAAGCAGCTTATAAAAATAAAAAGCCCTGAGAAGAGTAAGAAACTGGTAGTGGTGGGCAAGCAGAAGCCAGTGGGAGCTGGAGGTATTAAGAGCCAAGCAGTCAGTTCCCCCAAAAGGACATTTCCAAGGAGCAGCACAGTGGGTGTGAACCACAGGGCTCTATGTTTTACCTGTGCTGAGGGGAAGCTGCCTGTGTGAGCAGCTTAAGGTAAAGCGCACCCCTCTGCCACGCGAGGAGCCCCGCGGGAGGTGGAACAGCCCTGGCCCTGTGTGTGGGACAGAGCCGTCCTGTTCCCCGCTGCACAGGACAGGGCACGCTGCCATCGAGTGCACGCTCTTGGCTCCCATTGCCTGCACAGCTGAATGCCTCCACTCACTCCTGGCTGTCAGACCATGTCCCTTCGGGCCAGAGGGCTGTGGATTGGCACCTCTCTGCCGCTCGCCTTGTCCTGCCGCGCAGGGAGAGGGACTATCTTTCCTGTCTTTTGGCGTCCTCCACACTCACAAATGCCAGGAGCGCCTGCCTACTGCTGCAGTCACCTCAGGGACAGCAAGGACCCACTTTGGGGAATTTTCTGCACAGAGCAAGAGCTGCGAAGTTGGTCTTGGAGCTCTTTTTTCTTCTGATCTTTGCTGGCATGCTCAAGCTGCAGGTGGGACAAGGCAGATGACAAGGATACAAGAACAGCCAAGGGGGAGCCAGCCCTTTCCCCAGATAGAGAGAGAACTGATGAGAGGCTGGCGCACGTTCAGCATCCATGAAAGGAGCAGAGTGCAAAGAGACAGAGCTTGGCTGCAGCCAGAGAAGAATCCCGAAAGCAAGAGTTCAGAGTGGCCTTTTCTGCTCGTTTTCTTTGGGAAGCTTAAAAAAGAATAAGCATTAAAAAAAAGGGGAAGAAGAAACAAGATGATGTGCAATTTCTTTCAGGGTGTAGTTGAGGGAACAGTTTCCAAAAAATAGCTAGCATTTAAAGAAATACTAAGTATTTGCTCTTCCATTGTAAGTTAACATTTAGTATGCAGTCCTTAAATGGATCTGTTATTAAATGAGACAGAGAACCCTTAGAAATCACAGTAAACACAGCTGTAGAGATGAGGAAAATTAACAAGGCATCATGCTAATAATTGTACCTTCCAGTTGTCTTAAATTGAGGATGAAAGTTACTTTTAGCACTGCCCTCATGCTCCAACATAAAAAGGCTTAATGTGGCAGTGCTTTAAAATTAAAACCAAGACTCTTGTAGGTTTGTCAGGATTTAAAGAAGATTACCTAGGTGTGTTTTCTGTCTTTAATTGGTGTGCAGAGGTGTCCCCCTCTGCAATTTAGAGGGACCCAGGGAGACGGGAAGTTTCCAGAGAGGGCTTGGTGGTTGGATCCGCAGTGTTGGATGTTATTGTCTGTGTAGAGCTGGCACAGTGAATGGAGCATGCTGGCATTTGGGAAGAGGTGTCGGTGGCTAACAGAGAGGGCAGCCTTACGCAGATGCTCTTTGCTTTCCAGAGAAGCCTGTGGTGGAGTCATTTGTGGTCAGCTACTGGCAGTGAGTTTCTTTCGGTGCACAAAGACTGAAACATCTGATTTTTTAACCAACTCCAAAAATATTGAAAAAGCAAATGAACCCCTCTCCTGTATCATGGTACATCTTCAGTCTTTTGCTTTGGTCCCTCTTTGGGCCCGATCCTGACAGTGCTAGGGTTGGACTAAATGACTGCTGCTTTCTTGTTTGGGGCTGAACATCCGCCAGGGTTGGAATAACTGGTAGTTACCTCAGGGTAGAAGAAATCAAACATAGGAAGCTCTTGATGAAACAGGCTTTCCATGTTAACCCAGAGTCTTATTTCTGTACTACTTCATTCCACAGCAGGAAGGTTTCCTGGGAAGCCTGTTGTAATTAAGATTATAAATGGATGCTAGCATTTTAATAGGAAAGGCCTTTTGTCTTTTCAAGCAGGGGGTCATCTAATTCTTTTTGTACAGCAGCAGAGAGGTGAAAAGTTTCCAGTTAACTGTAATTAAGGCTATGGAGAATGAGCAACCCTGGTTAGTTGCCTTCTGTGAACATAAGTGAGCAGCATGGACAAATGTGCCAGGAAAAGTTACCTCGGAACACCAAGGTTTAGTCTGAGCAAAATATAATCTCACCAAGGGGAAGTAAAAGAAACTCAATATCAATTTGCAACAGTTTAGTTGAGGAGAAGAAAATTCATTATCCAAAGGATTTAGGTATTTTTCCAGTCTTTGTCCAGATGAATTCATTCAAATCATTACAAGAAAAAAAAGAGTCACACTGAGATAGGAGATGAAATCTGTTCTTGTTTCTGCCACTGACCCCCAGCTGGGGGATGAGATCAACTCCCTCTTCCCCATCTCCTCTGGGCCTTTGCACTGTCCAGTGCAAAGCAAGCTGTCCACACTGTCCACTGTCCACAGCAAGCAAGCCTCACCAGGGAGAGATTACACCAGGGTTATATACTGTTGGGCATGATCACTCCTATTTCCAACATCTTACCTTAAAAAAAACAGTGTGGCATTTCTTGGTGGGGGCCTGAGCCTGTACCCCTGGTTTGTGGGAGGGAGGAGATGTTAGAAGGGGACATCCTGCAGCGTCCCACACAGAGTGCCTGCCCTGGTCATGGGGGATGGGGACCCAGTACAGCTAAACATGCAATTACGGGTTTCCCCTCTCTTCCAGCAGGTTGCCAAAGCCCTTGAATTATATGTAAAGAAAACAGCTATGCAGCAGCTATCTTCTGGTTGTCGTATTTGGGTTTCAAAAGCTTTGGAGCAATATTGGTGCGTTGCCTGCTGAGTTAAAAATTGGAAGCGTATTACCCTGATTTAGCATGGGACCGAGTAAATTGTATGCAGTTAAAATAACAGATATCCTGCTGAGAAGAAAATAAGTATTTCTACTTGACTGTGTGACACCTAAGCTGCAACCCAGAGGTACAGGAGGAGGATTTGTGTTACCAAGAAATCCATTAACATCAGCTGCCAGGTCAAAGCTGCTGGAGTAATCATGTGTCCCAGGCAACTCTAGGCTTTCAGGCCTCCTGCATCTCCTCCACTGTGTCCTGTGCAGGGCCTCACACGGTGTCTGTCATGGTGATGTCTAGCTGTCTAGTCTCTCCCCACCCATAGTTTGATGTTGGTGCTTTTTCCTGAGGGAGGCTTCATTCAAGGCACCAACTGCCTTTGTGGCTCTGCAGCATTTGCCGAAAGCCTTGTTCCTGAAGTGTGTAAAATACCCAGGTTTGTAACAGTGAGCTTAGCTTCCAGAAGCCACCATCCCAGGTTCATGAAGCTTGAAGGACCCACAAGTAGACACCTGCCCACATGGTAGGATCATTTGGGTACCTCTGACAGCTTCTCAGGCAGGTGGTGGTTCCCATTGCTGGAGATTCCTCACTCTGTTTCAGCACTGATGTATCTAATCACTTCTGTTGGGATTTTTCCTACATCTAAACTGAGTCTCTCTTGTTTACCCTTACTGCAACTGTCCTAACTACAGTGAGTCCAGACAGAAAATTATGCCCTTCCTCCTTGTGGAATTTCTTATGTATTTTTGTATTTACGCATCTACTTCATCCTGTTTCTCCCCTCCACCCAGTTTATCTCACCCCTACTACCACAACTTCTTCCAACAGAGCAACAAATGTCAGTTTTTCCATTGTCTCCTAGATGCCAGCTACGTTAAAATGCACTTTCTCATTCTGTTTTTTAAGGGCTACTCCCAGCTCCACCCTGGCTGACTCCATGCATTCCCAGCCCAGTGCTCCACCTGGTGCACCATTTGCAGATGTCCATGGCATGCCTTTGCCTAACCAGCTCTCACGCTGCTTCTTGAAAACTACATCTACAGCTCCCACAGTAGAGGTGTAATAACAGGCTGCAGCAGCTACAGGTCACTCCCTTGGCTTTGAGCTTCCCAATGCATGTGCTTGTCCCCAGGCTTGGGTTGTCCCAGTTTGTGATTCATCTATGCCTTGATTGCAACCTGGGAGTTGTGAGATAAACAGTGGAAGTCCCTTTGACCCTATCTACAGTCCGTGGTGACTTGGAGGCAGTTCTGCAAGCCCAGACCTTTGTCAAGCAGCTGCAGCCAGCAGTAGCATATCCTCAAGAAGGGGCTTTCCCAGGCAAGGGCAGGTGCAATCAGCTCCCCCTCAGCCAAGAAGATCAAATGCAGCCTCTGGTGCTCTCAGATGTGCTGTGTGCTGTGTCCCACCACCAGGTCCCCACTCCCTGTCTCCTACTTGTGTGAGAGCAAACTCACTCCTTGCTGCCATTGTCTGTCAATCACCTGTTAGCATACTTAAGTCCATCAAAGGCGATGATAGGTAGAGACTGGTGAGGGTTACTTGAGGCGGCTTTGAGTGGCCAGTGATTGTAGCCTAGAGGTGAAACATCCATGCCTGGGGACCAGGAAGTGTTAGAAAGATGATGGTTGTGTCCCTGTGTGTTACAGGTTACACGCACAGGTCCAGAGAGCATGAGCTCAGCTCCAGCCATCACCTATATGCACATCTGTGTGCGTGTGTTGGAGGGAAAAGGCCAGAAAGTTTTCATTTTAAAATTAAATTCATAGGATAGCCAGACCTTTCAGCTTTTTAATACAAGCAGTGATTTATGGCTGCACTTAAAGAGCGAGCCAGGAGTGGACAAATTCATCACGTGCCATCCTTTTCCGTCAAAGCAGAGGCGAGCCGCTTCGGCAGCAGTGAGGGGCGGTCAGGTCAGGCTCCCAGCAGCAGAGCCTCTGCCACAGGAAGGCAGCACAGCTCCATCACCCTCACCCCACCATGGCAGCTGAGGTCCCAGTCTGGGGTTTCATCTGCTTCTTTTTGCTGTGAGGGAAAAAAAAAGGATTGGCCATCTGCCAAATTCTTCTTCTCCCCCTCCCTTCCGACAGCCAGTGTTAGCTGCTGCTGGAAGGACAATGCAGAGTGCTCTTTGTACATGCAACACGAGGCTCCAAACCTGCCTTCTGTAAAGTAAATTACAAGAAACCCACCGACATGAAGATCTTTTGCTTTAATTATTCCCAACTTAAGGCTCCTCTGGCCTTCCTGATGATTTCTTACCTCTCGCATCTTGCACTTAAACTCGTTTTTTTTTCGATTTTGCTGCCCTGTGTTTGTAAAATGCCCCCAGAGCTTCAGAACAGCAACACTCACGGCAGCACGTCCTTCACCCACTGTGCGACCAGACCACAGGTCTTTCTGCCTGGTCTTCCTGAGGACTTCCAACTTTTCTATCTCCTTGTTCAGAAGAGACATTTTACAGGATGTATACATTCATCTTGTTAGCCCCATACCCTACGTATTGTGTGAGTCCTGACGCCAAATAGTTTCAGGCAGAGAGAATGGGAATGGACAGGCTTCCAGAGATGTTTGGGATTATACAGGAGAAGATGGCATTTAGCAGGGGGCTTGCTCTTTTCTTCCTGAATCCAAACCTTATTGTGTAATGGAATCTTAGGCTGATTAATATGCTGGTTTTAACATACAGCTGGCGTTGCTTGGTGTCAGTCTGTGATTTTTCAAGGAGATTTTTGCATCATTTAGGCTCACTGTGGTACTTTACTTTCTCTCCAAGACAAAAAGGCCAATACTTAATGACCCAGTTGTGAAGTTTTCCCAAGAAAGCATCAGCATCTGCAGCTGCATGTGTGTCTGCTGCTGGATTTTGACTGGTTTAGTGTTGTTTATTTTCTAGCACCCAACTCATGTGCCTGAACAAAGAAGATTGAATTACAAAGTTGACATGGGTGTGTCATTATTCAAATAATTGTACCCTCTGGACCCAATGTAATTCAACTGCTCAGTTATTTCTATGTGCATGCACATGGATGAAGTTGGGGGTGTGCATAGGAAGAAGAAGGAGGGAATGTGTGAGACAGTTTAGGATTTCTGACAATACAGTGCTAGCAGATACTGTGTATGACTGTTTTACTCTCAACAGCTTTGATCCTTCTTTTCATAGCCCCAGTGCATTCCATACAGTGGGAGCTTAAAGTGATATGGTTATCTTGGATTGAAATACAGAGAATTGAAAAAAAAAAGCATATTTGGCTTTAGCTGCTTTGTGGGGCAGTAAGTTCAATGCATGAGATAGAGAAAAGAAAGCAGCTTTGTAATATTTCAAGAGTTTTCTTCAGAGAATATAATTTGTCTCTAAAAGTTTCTCACTTAGTAGAAATGCTCCTAAATTAATATTAGTTTTATTATCTTCTATTATCCAGCCATTCTGTAGAGACATTTTCATATACAGACAAATTTCATAGCAAATTTATATTCCAGTTTATCTGCCCGCAAGTTGTAAGAGAAGTTTTTAAGCATTTCCATCTCTAGCACACACAATGTGCTTTATGATCTGTCTTACTGGACTCTGAACAAATACTAATTGAGCTTTTGGTGGGGTTCTCATTTGAATGCTCAAGATTTTTTTAAAAAGTTAAGAATAACATACTATGAAATGTGAAATAAATCATAGTATGAAACATTGCAAAGCTATTACTTAAAAAAAAATATTGCAATCTGGGTCTATTTAATAAAATTCTTTTATGTAAAATGCAATTGTTCTTTTAGATTCAGTGTTTTGATTCACATAGCTATAATTGTCTGACTGTCATCTGTAGAAATTTGCAAAGAGTAATAATTATTTGTGATTATTTGAGAAATGCTTATGCTTGGACTGTCAAGGATGAAAAATTACTAGTTCCCCTTTATTGTGTAATGCTGAACATTTTTAAGAAATCTGTAGAATTTGGTGTATGGAATATATATACATGAAGTAGGGTAGTTATGGATGCAAATTGTAAAAGCCAAGTATTAAAATAGTCTAAAATACGTTTGTAACTTCAAGGCTGTCCATCAAGGTTGCAAGAACCTTAGTCACGCTTTTTATGAGAAAACAGGATTGGAAACACGCTTGCATGTAACCTTATGCTCAAAAATACCCCAACCCTTAAGCATTTAGGAAAATAGAAATCATGCTGAGAAACATTATACATATTGAATAACAAAAACCTCCTAGGACTTGGATGGTGTGGTTGATGGGCTGGAGGAAAGAGAGCTGATAAAACCTGAGAGATTTGAGTCGGCTGAAGTGCTAGTCTCTCTCAATGTCACGTAACCAGGACTGTTAGTGCCACCTATAGTTAGTCTATCTGACGCTTTTCACTTTAAGACCTTGTTTTCAATAGATTATGAGCCTGCTGCACACACCTTCTAAACAAATATCATTAAGAATAATGTGGTGGAGATGAGCTCTGATTTGTGCTAAGCTTTACAGTGCTACTGAGTAAACCCAACTGGGTGTCCAGCAGAGATGCAGCTGATTTTGATTGATAGCTGCTTGGACCACAGATAAGGAGAATGCCACGGCAACTTGCATAGTCCTAGCACAGGACAGAAAACGAACTTCCAAACACAAGTGTAACTGAAGATTTAAGGGCAGATGCGAAGTCTTTGTTAATGCAAACCTGAAGAGAAAAAGCAATTTAGCAGGGCATGGGACCCCGTTCACAACATATATCCTCCTTATTCCACACTGAACTCATTTGGATAGTTTTGCCCTTTTGTCTGCCATGCCCAAATGTGGCATTAGGACTCCCAACATCCGTTGGTTGTGAGTATGGTTACAGTAAAGTGCAGAACTAGCAGCAGCTGCAGGCAGTGCAATAGAAATAAATAAAACCTTGCCTTTTAAGTGTGGGGTATACTTCTTTGCATACTTACAGCAAGACACAATTTTAATTAATTTTTTTTTAATGACACTTAAGTATTTCCATCCTCCTATTAAATAGTGTTTTCAGTGCAGGTACCTGTGAGTTGGATTGATCTTTGTTCTTAGTTTCCAGTACACTAGTGTATTCAGAAGAAAACCATTAATTAAAAATGTCCTGTGTTTAAACCTGAACTTGCTGCTTGGCCATGCAGCTTGGAAAGGCCCTCAAAGATTATTTTATCCTGCTGTGCCTAAGTAACCAGAAGAAAATACCTCCCATCTCATTACTGTGGTTTACCTTGAATAACCTTTGCTGGACTTTGCTTTCCTCCCTCGTTGTTAGTTTGGGATTGAGGGAGATGAGAAGCTTCTGGTATCAGAGTATCCCCAGACTACTGGGGTTTTTTTCTTCTTTTAAATGCCACTGAGCTTGAGAGTCTCCTGCTGCTCACGTTGCCTCCCTGTTCAACTCAGTTGCTGCATCAGAAGAGGAAGAAAAACTTTGATCTTGACATGCCCTTCTTCTCTGTCCCCCTTTACAACTTCTGCAGGAAAAAAAAACAACATGATCAAGTGCATCTATGGTGTTGTCAGTCCTTTCAGGAAAGAACAGCTTTTATCAGCTATCTTCCTAAAACCTTTAATGCCCAGCTGAAGACCAAGTTGAACTGTCAGAGGACAGACATGAGCGCTGGCTTTATCACCATCCCCACACTGCTCTCAGGGTAACCTGCACATGTGTTTAAAAGTGCCCTTTCCCAAAGTGGGGTGTATTTAGGCCATTACTTATTGTGGCTTCTTGAACTGAGAGATTTGCAGGGAGCTCTGGTAATGCCCGCAGATGCAGCAATCAGTGTCCAGGCAGCACCTGCACTCTCACAACTCTGCTGTAGCCACATCTATAACAGCTCTCGGGGAAGACAGTCCATGGCCCTAATTGTTTGACTTGCCCTTTACCATCCCTGGGTTTAAAGATATCTATCCCTTGGATCTTATCTCTCTGGCTGCTTAAATCTGTAGGGTGTATTTTCCTCATTAGTTGTGAGCACATCTTCAAAGCCCAAGTGGACCTTTAGTTGAAATGAATGTAGTTCCAGTCTTGTGTAATCTTACTCTTTT
>JAVSBS010028079.1:18604-35379 GCA_033124195.1 Coracias cyanogaster | reverse complement strand
TCTTTACTGAGAGAGTGGTTGGGCACTGGAACAGGCTGCCCAGGGAGGTGGTGGAGTCACCATCCCTGGAGGTGTTTTAAAAAGGAGTGGATGTAGCACTTGAGGCTATGGTCTAGTGGCTAGAGAGATGTTAGCATGACGGTTGGACTTGATGATCCTGGTAGTCCTTTCCAAGCTTATTGATTCTATGATTAACTCACCAGAATGCAAAGAACATTTCAAAGCATTACACGGAGGAAGAGAATAAAACACCAATGGTATGAAGTACTCCTGACTCCAAATGTTAAAGCTGCACTTAGTTGTATTTTAACAAATAAGATTGTCCCCTTTTATGTATGCTCATAGAACAATTGAGATGGCCACAAAACCCCTTCAAACAGCAAATGATACCCATTTTGAATAACCTGCCCCTGCTTCTAATTACCCTAGAGATATTTCTGAAGTAAAGAGCAGACAGTAAGAATGGCCAAACGAGCACTCCAACAGTTATTCAGCATCAGGTTACAGATAGTATCTCATGAAGGCAAAGCAACTGGAGCTTCTGGCTGGTCTCACTCATCAACAGCATGAAAATGGTACAAGAAGTTGCAGGAGGAGCTTTAAGATGACCTGCAGCTTAAATGACGTAAATGAGCTGATATGACCAAGAGTCTAATAAAGAAAATGCTACACGCTGACACAAGAGCAAATAGATGTGAATCAGCTATAGCCCTAATCAGGCTAGAAATCATAAAAGACAGTTTGAAAGCTTCTTCTAGAAGGTGAAGGGGGGAAAACAATGAATTTTAATATGAAGAGTGATCATTTTATCTTCAAGATTATAAAATATGGCTGCCTTGATAACAAGAGACAAAATAGTATCTCAGGATGCCCTCTTCAACTGTGGGCTTTGAGCAGTACAAGCACACAGTTTGTCTGTACTAGAATTTTTGGTAACATTTATTACCTGCACATACAGTGAAGTAATTGACTATTACTGGGATGTGTTTAAAAAATCAAGTTGAAGGAATACTGTGGAGAGGTTGACTTGAGTTAAAATTGGTTTATGGAAAACAGCTTTTGAGTAGATGATAGATTCTCTAGTATCCAAGTACTGTTTCATGCCTTCTACCATATTATCCTCATGGCTGGAAAAATATTTCCCCCAAAACTTGGAGGTAAGAATTTTTTACATTCACAACTCTGGGTAGCAGAGTTAGCAAACCCTGTAAGTTTTTTAAATGCCCCTTCCACATAGGAATCAAACCCTCTTGCACATCAAAGACCATTTACTCTTTGGTCTTCCAGATGTCAAGGTTTTCTCTGCTTTATCAATGACATACTTCTTCCCCCACTCAAACTCCTCTTTAACCATCTCTTACCGAGAGCATTCGTTTGGGTGTTTTTCCTCACTTCCACCATTCCGCAAAGTATCTCTTTTCCCACCTCTTCCCCAACTCCGTTCAACACGAGTTGTATTTTTCTTCCCTTCCTGAAAAACAAGTCTGCCTGTGCCTTTTTATTCTTTTCTCCAAATACCTGCCTTCTCTTTGCTCCTGCCTCTCACAACGAATGCTGTGTGGAAGTTTCCAACTCTTTCTTTCCCATGATACGGACTTTGCTCTCTCAGTCATGCAATGAACCTTCCCCCTCTTGAAGTACCACATTTTCCAGTTACACTTTTCCGTCACTTCTTTTCTCCATACCTAGATTATTCCAGTCTGTGAGCATATTTCCCTTCAAATTTCACTGAATTTGTCCCATTTAACATTTCTTCCCCAATTCCGACCTAAACAGTCACCCATTTGTCAGCAGACTGTAAAGCATTTTTTGCTTATTTACTGGAAAAATATTTAACACATTGAGGATACTGTCATGACTAAATACTACAATATCCTCATGCATCATATAAGCACAGATCACAAATAGCTCAAGAAATTTTATTTTTTAAGAATCTTGCAATTCATTTTAAAAGGACCTTAAAACCCAGTAACTTTAATGAGAAAAGTGCTTGAAATGGAAGCTTAGTTGATTCAGATGGCAGTTCTACCAGGATAATAAAAAAAATTGCATCTACATCTGTACCGAAAATAAATAACCATTATTGAAAAAAAAACCAAACAAAAGAGTTACATCTAGTCCACGTTAAACAATTTAATAGGAGTATTTCCTGCAATGCTACATAGAAGAAACTATTTTAAATAACATTAATACAAACTAAGAGGAGTCATAGAACCTGAAGTTAGAAAGATTTCATCTTTCTCTCACATAATAAAAGACATAGTACATATGATTCTTTCAAACAACCATATTATCATAGCCGTAAGAAATGGCTTAAATAAAAGTGTTTAAATGAGGGAGCTAAAAGTCAGGCATCTAAATCCATGTGTAGGCACTGAATAGCTGGTTTAATTTTCAGAACTGCAAACACTTCCAACTTCCACAGAGTTTAAGGTGATCAACACCTATGTAAGTCCCTTTAACACTTATGCACATGATTTAATTCATCTGAGTAGGTCCATCAAATTAAAAGGGAGAATTTATAGGCATAAATCACATGACTAATGTTTACAGGATTACAACATATGCTGATATATGGATTTAGTTGTCAAATTTCAATCGCAAAATTTAAAACTTTCAATCGCAAAATTTAAAACTTTCAATCACAACATTTAAAATATTAGTCGTTTATTTAATTATGCATTTAGGATGTATGCTCTAGTCTTTAAAAACATACGCTGTGAGGAACTCCCACTAGATTTAAAACAGAACAATTTTTTTCAAAGTGGCAACCGGAATCCTCATGATCAATGTATTATTCAAAATATTGAGGTATACAAATAAAAGATATTTCAGAAGCAGTCATTTTCATTTTTTACCATATTACTTCCAGAGTTTGAAAGCAGAAATCCTGTTAGCAGAGATTTTTGCTTAGAAATAGATGACATACATAGCGGTGGAATTTTAGAAGTTTATGTAACTTCCTAAGTGCCTAAAAAAGAAACATGATCTTTTATACCATGAGTTTTAATCAGGGATCAGTATTTACATTTGAATCAACACCTCCAAATACTTAATTAAAATCAGGATACTGGCCATCATAGCACCATTAACGCCAGTTAGCTCAACATCTTTTCAGTTGCTAAATGAAAATACACTTCCCAACACAAGGAGATTTAGTCATTCAGCCATTATTATTCATCGGATCATTGTCCCATTATTTGCCTTTACTATGCTCTTGATCTAATAAAGCACAACAGCAAAACAAGTAGGTTGCTCTTTTTAGTACAAAGTACATTTCAAGTGTCTAATTTTAGAAATGCTGATGGTCATGTTGTTATACATAAAGTGACAATATGTTTAGACAATCAGGGCTCAAATCACCAGAACAGTTATTATCGATGTCAACTCTGCAATGGTCAGAGAGCTACAGCACTGAGATTGCAAGATAAGAACATATAATCAACTAATCTGGTCAACATCTATGAAACTGACTTAATCTGAGGTCCACTTACCACTTCTGTGGTAAAATGAAAATCTATGCCCACTTTGTTCCCCAGAGGGAAAGACAAGGCAAGCCACAGATTGGGTCTTAGCCTCTTTACCACCACTGAATGAGCAATTAGAGATTGTTCTGGTTTGTGATACAGGTAAAGAACTGTTCTTTTAAAAGACCAGGTCTACTGAAAATTTAAAACTTGATGAAGGCTTGATCTGCCCTTCATTGTGTCTACTCAGATGTTTTCAACTAGCAGCAATCCACCGTGGTTTCAGAGTAAAGGTCTCAAGTATCCTCCTAGTTCCATTCTATTTTTTTAAAAAAACAAACCAAACTAAAATCACTAAGGCTGTTTTATATCTGTGTCAACTTGATTTACTCATACCAAATGGAACAATCACTCTGAGGACCTTCAAGTGGAATGGTTGGTCTTGTCAACATGCCAGGAAAAGTCATTGCATCTGTTGAAATAACTAGTCTCCAACATCGCCATCTCTGTCACCTATGAGCCACAGAAAATGAAAACCTATAGCTAATAAGGCAGTTCCAAGCAAATCTCCCAGTGCAGTAAGATAAGGGATAGAAAAACTGTCAGGATCTTTTCCTTTTTTCCAGAAGTGGTGCACCATCCAGTCAGCAATCCATAACAGAGTAAACACCTACAGAACATCAAACAAACAAAATCTGCATTATTATCACTTAGGTTATATTGAAAGGAAGTCAACAGCCAACATTGTTGTCTCCTTAGTGCTTAGCACTATTGCATGCAACTGCTTTTGAAAAATATTTTTCAAAAATAGTTTTCTGAAACACTCCCCACAGCTAGAGACAGGGACACTTAGGCAACTCCTCTCAGTCAATCACATGCATAGGCAGAAAGAACAAACTGAATCATTAATAGCATTCTTTACTTAGTTTACTCATGAGGACTTCTGAAAAAGGCAAGAAAAAGCAAAAATTCCAATGCAACATGTGACAGCACTTCTCAAACAAGACATCATTCTGTGCAGTGAGAACACGTGTAAGTGGGGCTTCAAGATCATTCAGAACCAACTGATGCCCCAGATGAAAACACTCAACATAAGTGCAACTCTTATTTCCACATGTCTAAAATGGAGCTGAAATCAGATGTGATATAAAGAATACTGAGTCAGATTAAAAACAGTTTCATCTGGATTGTATGAACGGCCAAAAATGGCCTAGAAGCTCCTTTTATACATGAAATAGCAGCTTCAGCCTTTCTGTAATAAGGCACACCTGCAATGTATATTATGAAATTGTCACTCCAGGCTGAATTTGTCCCTAAGAAAAAGATTTCATTCCCAACTGTGAACATTTGAACATTCAAGAGGTTTGATCTTAATACCAAAGGTATGCATAATCATTAATCCAGTTTTAGAAAAGAATTCTTTTAATGTCACACAGCTGTATGATAAGAGACTCTGGTTCAGTGGAATCATGTGGTGTGGCATGGCACAAGATGAATGGAGAAAGGACCACTAACCGAGCTTCCATTTCTTCTTGTCTCTTCTAAGGAGCTGCTTAAGATGAAATAGCCACTATATTTTATGTATTTTTAGTTAATCAGATCTTTAGGAACAGTAAGTTTAAGACAGTTGCTACATGATTCATTTCTAAAAACTCAGCTGTGTACATTTAAAAGAATATGCAGTATCAAAAATAGTAAAAGGTACAAAAATCACATTTTATTTAAAATGATCAATTATTGGTATCAAAGACAGCTTTATAAACGTATGCACACATTTACCAAAACACTGATAAGATGCTTGCAAGACATTTCTCCACACTATGAAATACAGTAAAATGAATGTCTCATTAAAAACTGTCGAAGAAATGTTGAAAAAGTTTCTCAATTAATCTTTGCTTTGCAAAAGTACATGTTAAAATACAAGCCTGAATTTCTAATCAGGAAAAAAAAAAAAAAAAAAAGGAGGAGTATTTGCTTAATGAAAAATGCATGGCTTATTTATATAAACATATCTTCTGAAAAGGGAACTCTGTAGTCTAAGCTAATTATGCAAGTCCTAGGTGCACTGACTGGAATCCAAACAAATATATTTAAAACAGATGTTTTCTTTGGAAGACTATCAGATTCTTTGAGTCGGCTCCTTCTTCTAACAGAGACAAAAAGAGGCCTGTTTATAAAAGATACTGTACATTAACATCTCCTACAGGATGTGCATGAAGACTGCAGTGCCTCACAGCAACAATAGTTACACGTGTTCTATTAGAAGATGAGAGTATATATAGTATATATAGTATAGATTAATCTATAATGTATTTATATGACACAACCAATTAGACATAGCATACAGTTCAATTTCAATGACTGTATGCACTTCTGGCTTTTAAAAATCATTATATGAAAACCTTTAATTTGCCTATATATTTTCGACCCTAAAATAAACGCCCTATGCTATTGTGAAAAATGTATGGTTTGGAAATTAGGTTTTGTTAACATTCTCATATTAACTTACAAGTGCACAAAACATAAAACAAATTATAACAAATCTGCCTTCTCTAAGTAATAGGAAAACAGTTAGAGCATATTATATTAATTGATGCTTTTGAAACTATATAATAGAAACATGCAATCACTAAGCTTGGAAAAAACCTCCAGGATCATCAGGTCCAACCTTCATCCCAACATCTCCCTGACCACTAGACCATGTCCTCAAGTGCTACATCTACCCATTTTTTGAACACCACCAGGGATGGTGACTTCCCTGGGGAGCCTGTTCCAATGCCTAACCACTCTTTCAGTAAACCATTTCTTCCTGATATCCAATCTAAACCTCTCCTAACACAACTTGAGGCTATTTCCTCTCATTCTATCATTAGTAATTTGGGAGAAGAGACCAACACCAGCCTCACTACAACCTCCTTTTAGGTAGATGTAGAGAGCAATGAGGGACACACTGCTTGCAGAATGAAACTGCAGGTCACCAGCCTGTATTTTGTTGAAGGAATAATGCTCTCATCATGCATTTGCATGGCTAGAAACACTAACATTTAAGAATTATACAGAAATTATACAGTCTTTGGAAATGGTTGCTTATTTGGCCACAGTAGTTGGTGCTGCAAGATCAAGGTGACTTAAATCTTTAATGAGATTTTACTTCATATTAATGTTAAAAGGGGGTGTTCAAAGTCATCAATCAAGTTAGTTTTGGAAAACAATAAGCAAAAGCCCTACCATGAGTTTGCTGAATTTGGAAAGTAAGACAGTCCTTGAATTTAAAGTGATAAGAAAAGTCATTCACAAAGATGTGTCAGAGGTAAAAAGAAGAGAAAAATCATACAAAAGACATCACAAGGCTTGCTACCTTAAGTGGGACAACACTTCACATTTTCTGGGATTTATCAGTGACCTATACTTATTTCGGCAAAATGACGCAGATGGCATAGCAGTACAAATCCTGTGTACTACTCTGCACTTGTGCCATGAAGAAGCAAGCCTTCATACTTCAAATTGAAAACCAGCTGGTTTTGAGGGAAAAAAATAAAGAGATCAACATTACAGAAAAGCCTAATAAGATAGTACAAAAATTATTTGTTTAGCATGAAATGCTGTAGAAAAGTGATAAGAAAAGCTTGCAAATACATGCAGAATCATTCAAGATATGCACTAGTGTCTTTAAAATATTTAACACAGAGATGAAGAGAACAATGAAGTGTTTTTTTGCAAAAAAGAGATGAGTGATAGTAGAATTATGAAACAGAGTCCTAGGAAGTCTTCCAGACTGAAGAATTAAATAACCCTGAGGTTTAAGAAAAGGGAGACACTTTATAGTCCCTGATCAAGGTAAAAAAGCTCAGAGCAAGGATTACAAAAATGCAGGCAACATTCCAGCTCTTTCGATATTTTAAAAGGACAATCATGCTAAATTCTGGAAAAAATTACAATCCAAATTGAGGAAAATTAAACTAAAGACATCATCAGTTTTAGACTAACAAAATATGAAATAAGCATCCCAGTAATTACTGATATTTTCTATTTATGAATGTGTATTTGTAAAAAGACTTATCTGTCACATTATCAAAAAAGTCCACAGAAGGCAGCAGAAGCAGAATATATCAACAAGAATGAGAGAGAGAGAGAGAGAGAGAGACAGAGGGTTATCAAACCCTAGTAATGGAGAATCTGAAAATAAGGAGTATAAGTACACATAAAATTTTGTACAACAAAAGACAGAGAAAAGTAATTCTTGATATTGAACTTTCAGAATCAAATCACATTTGAAATCAGATTGAAATCACATTTCAATCACAGATTGAAACTGAAATTGAATGTGAATCCTTAAGAGTGAACCTACAGCTCAAATCTTATGCTTACAACACCAGAAATGTGAACATTATACATTACAAAGCAGGTTTTTTCCTTTGTTATTGGGCACAAAACTTTCTTTCCCTCTTTGCAGGTCTTTAGATACAAATAACAAGTTTAGCTAAAGAAAAGGTATTTTTTGGTCTTTTGCATGTAGTAAGAACCTCTAAAAGCTACCAGCATTTTCTCAAGTAATTAATTTCCTATTTCAGAAATCATGATAAAAGAACGAAACCCTATTATTTAAAATAAAAACACTGTCTAAGCTTTCTGTAGCCTAATTGATACATTGCAGGATGTTATATTTTTATTCTCTCATCTGGGATGATAATATTTCATCGGTGAACGCATGTCAAATTCACAGTCATAAAAAGCATAACATTCAATTGTATAATATTTGTAAAGTGGATTTGAATCTTCCCTGTTTATATTAGTTCATACATTAGTAGTTGTGATTGGTGAATTCCAACACCAAACTGGAAAGTTCAGGTTATTCAGTTGCACATGCTTTTTCACACTGACATTATCAAAATTCAGCTGTAATTTTAGTATGCAGAACCAAGACCTTTTAGCAGTTTATTTAGCAATGCCTGGACAGGACACTCTGTATGCTGTTAGTACTGCTGATTCACCTTAAATTGCTTCCATGTGAAGGTGCATTCCAAAATAGTTTCGTTCTGTTACTTTACAGAGGAAACACAGATGCAAATAAACTGTGGTAAGCTCTTTTCAAACGTATTTTAATTCTTTTTTACTCTCAGCCTCATATTGACTCAAAATTTACCTATAATGTAAGTATGACAAGCTCTGGTAATTACTGCATAAGAACTCTTACAAATCTATGAAAATCAAAGGTAAGTTTGTGGTTCAATCAGTTATGATTGAAATCCCTCTCTTAAGGAGCTCTAAAGATTACTGTGTCCTCTGACACCATTCTCACCAGATGTATGGTTTAGGTCTTTTAATGGGTTAGACATTTCATTAAGCTATTTTTAAAATTATATATTACATTTGTCAGATTTTAAATGGCTTTTGATGTCTTCTTTATGTAAAACTAATGTAGAAATTGTGAAGTGCTCCTAATAGATCCACACTGAACTTACTAGCTGAATTCGCATTTTCTACAGTCAGAATTCTGTAGTCAGTGATCTCTCAGAACAGGGTCTACATGTATTTTTTCAAAAGAATCTTTTCTCCACTGTCTTCTCAGGTAGCATATCTGCTGTGTATTGTGTCCAGGGGAAACAGGTCACTTTTTCCTCCAAACGTACAGAGATTTCCTTCAATGTCTGGCTCTGAAGAAATCACTGAACAGCAAGTTCTTTCTTGCTGCTCTGTTTGTGTTGTAGCTAACTGGTATTACCTATGTTACTGTATCCAAGTACCCAGACAGCATAGCACACAGTTATGTAAGACTAAAAACCTCATCTATGTAAAAAATGAGGATACCATTTCAACTGAAGTTGTTTCTAAATCAGTATGATTATATTGATGTAATTTTGTGGGAAGGAACTTTTTTTTATTCCACAGTTTGAATCCAAATTCCTCAGACTGTTGTCTTGATTTCTTTGTAGCTTTGCCAGACACCCTGGTTTGACCAAGACAGTCCTACTGTCAGGCTGTTTGTCAGCTGCCTGAATAAGGAGAGAAAACCAGCCCGTTAAGTGTTCAGGTATGCTCAACCTGCCCTAGCTGTGGCACAACTCACTGTGCCATGCTACATACATCAGCACGGTGAGCTCAGACTTCTGGAGACAAAAATGATGTGTCCTTGCTAATGACTTGGTAGAAGCCAGGCTTCTACCACAGACAGCATCATGCCTGGAAGTGAATGAGTGGGTGATACCCCCACTCAGATCCTAAAGAATGTGGTAAGTCTGCTTCTCACAGTGCCATGAGAAAGCACTGCACACGCAGAACTGTCCAGGTTTGGACCTTAGTTTCCATATTTCCTTGAATCATGGAGTCACTTTAGCAGTTACATGCTCTACATTTTGGAAATAACCTTCCTATTAGAAAAAACAGTATTTAAAATGCATCAATATTTTCTCTATAAACACGACCTTCCTTATTTCACTATAATGTACAGTATACCCCACGCCTTATTTTTCCACATTGAAGAGGCCCATAACGTCACTAGAATCCTCACGCTAGTGAGAAATCCAAGACGTGTTTGACGTGAGCAGGAAGCCATTATGAGCACTGCTGAATTCTTGGCTTTCTATTGCTGCAAACAGCCCTGAAGCACTGCAGAAGTTACTTCACAGCATCAGACATCTGACCTTCACTGGATAAGGCCTGCATTTTGGAATTACTTATTTGCTTGGTAATAGCTCTGGGAATCTCCTATTGTTTGTTTATTCCCCAAGTCTTTAACTTGACTGTGTGCTCAGATTTGGATAGGAGGTGTGAAAATTCATTAGAAGGCGTTTTACTGGCTCAGTGAGAACATGCAGAACAGAGGCCACCTTTGAATGCTCAGAGCTGTGTGCCAGGACTGATGGCTTGGCAACTCCAGTGCTGCTCTCATTCTGCTGCAGGCTGACAAGACAGAGGATGAAACTTTGCTCAATGCATAACCTCATACAGTTAAAAAGTCGTTGTACTTTTGTGAGGTGTAAGAGGAAGACTGTTTTACAATTAATTAATCCTTTGTTGGTCAAATGCCAGACTGTAATTGCATCGAGCATACTGGTATGTGCTTGTGTGTGTGACTTGTTCCTGTAAAATTTTCAAGAAATGAGTATTCCTTTTAAATAGAAGCCACTCACCAAATCCAAAACACATCTAAAACCCAATATACTCATTTTCATTAATGCACGTTGGCTTGCCCAGGTACCTTATGCTGTGTTATGTGAAGTACCCTACATACTTACAGGTTATATCTTCCTCCTATTTTTTTTCTTCCCTCTGGTGCTGCCATTCATAAGCACAGAACAGACTTCACTACAGAGCTAATTCAGAGCATTTGAACTCAAGTCTAAAAGTTCTAGTTGAAAGCAGATTAATATAAATACTTGTGTTTTCCTCACCCATATGAAAATATAATTGTGAAATCCTTGCCCCACTAAAGTACAGCCTTGGATTTCAATATAACCTATTTATAAATTTAATTTAAGAACATTACAAGAATATGTATTTGTTTAAAAAACAGAAACAACTGCACTATTAAAGCTAGGAAAAGTAAAATAAAATAATGTGAAACACTTTCTGAGTTTTCGTACGTCTAGAAACCCAGAATTGTTTTGTTCATAGAGAATCAGAGAGAATACAGATAATAATACTGGCTACTCATATTATTTAAAATATCTTAATTTAATGAGTTTTAGAAACAACTACATATTTGATGAAACTATACTTTGGTTTACTACATAGCATATTTTTGGTCAATAATAAGTAAATAATATTACTGTTAATGTACATCCTCTTGTATTATTATTAATTTCCCATAAATATTTCAATTAAATGACATGCTGAGGAGATAGTATCTAAGAATAGGTAGGGAGAAGAGAGGAATGGGTGGTGAAAAAAAAACCAATGAAAGTATCAGAACTGGATGAAAATGAAATTAACTATCTGATTGGAACTTCTGTAATACTGCATAGGGTTTGCAATGCAAATAAATTCCATTTTGTCACTTTGGGAAGGAGAATATTGACATTTACAGGCAATCTGAAAAAGTCTTGTTAAAATGCCAAACTGAATTCATAGATGTGGTACAAATTTGCTATGGAGATAATGGGGAATAGCATAAACTGACAGAGGAAGAGAGAAATCTAAAAATCATAATTCAAGTTTTCGTATTGACATTTCCTTTATTTTTTTCAGCTTATTATAACGTCCCAGCTCTACTTTTATCATTTCCCTAACCCCTTCCTCTCCATTTTAAACAAACACAGAGCTGGACAATAAGACAATGAACAGAACTTGAAGTTAATTAACAATCTATTTCAGTCCACTGTAAAATATGTCATTAAATAATTTAACACCTTACAATAGCCACTTGAATTTTAAAGACGGAAAATTCACTTTGTTGCTGTTTTCAAAACCTATCTTTATAGAAACAATAGTGTGATAAACACAGAAAGACAATTCAGAACATTAAAAATTATATATTTTATTAAGGATTGACTGATGATAATGTTATTTGCATTTTGAACTTAAATTGGTCATTTTAAGAAGCAATACGTATATTTAACTTATGGATATTTCAACTGTATTTTTATTGTGTAACATGAACAACCAATTTTTGTTTTTAAGGTACAATGAAACATTATAGGTCATTCAGCCAGGTTTTAGCTAAAAATGGGCTGTGGATTTAATAAAAATATTCCATTTTGTACTACTGATTTCTCAAACTGAAATTATTTCACTTGAAGATATTGCTATTTCAAAAGGCATATTTCAAAAACTGTCCTTCCTGGGCGTGAACAGGCCACTAGGTAAGACAAGCCAAAACAATGGAACAATGTCTGACAATTAATGCAATTATAATTTCTTGTACAGTGATTGCTGTCAAACTAATTTCAATTTTAATAAATATTAAGAAAGCCATAATATTCTTATCTACTGCATATTTGACTGTGTTAAGTAGAACAGTAATGTGAACCACTTTAGGAGATTTCTTTGAGAGTTTTCCTTGATGTATTAATTATTCATAAAAGCTACTTTTTCTTCTCTCCATCTCCCCTCTAGCTGATTAAAATTATGTGGGTTATAGCTGCAATAATTCCAAGAAGAATATGAAAGAGAAAGCACAAGATGCATGACTGGGAAATTATGCAGTCAAGTGTCTTCTGCAAAGCTCTCAAAATACAGGTACACCTGTGTAAGCTGTATATGTAGGAGATAATTAGTTACTTCAAAACTGTGGTGAAAGCCTGTATTAACCCATACCTTCTTGTACTATTCACGCGATCTCAGAAATCAGATAAAACATTATTTTCTTCAAGAACTTGATTTTATACAAGCATTTTCGAGTTGTACTTGTTCTTACCTGTAGCAGAGCTGCCAACAAATATACCGCTATAAAGATAGGAGTCAGGGACGTGTGGCCACTTTTCATTAAGTGGATAGTGTACAAGAAAATCAGGTGTCCAGGAATCACCAAAAGAAGCAGAACTTGGGCTGATTTGTTATTTACTCCTACAATAAAAAATTCCAAAATTCAGTTAAGCTCTTCAATTAGTATATCAGATTTTTAATTAATTTTAATAATTAAAGCAGTTTTTAAATCCACAGAATTGACTATTGTGGAACAGCAGGCTCCTTGAGTATTTTCGCAGAGGGGAAAAGAACCACCTCTACCATCTGCCAGAAAAGTTAAGCAGGGCCCTTCTGGAAGAGAGGGCAAACTGTCTGCTTTCATTCTGTACTCATGTAATACCATCTACTTTTTCTGGAGCTGCGATGGCCTCCTAAAGTCTTCCTAGGAAAGAGGATGCACCATATTCAAGACATCCTCAAAAGTACCTTTTATTTCTAAAAAGTAATCCCACATTTATCATTTTCTCATCCATTCCAATTTATTTCATAAATATGAAAGTGTGATACATGCTGTCGACATCACATTTCACCACAGTTACTACATTATTAGGAAAGAGGGCAATACAGGAGAGGAATTAGCTGTGAAGCAAAAATCTAAAAAGAAAATGGCAAATGGGAAATGGAAAGCAGGGACTTGGTTTAGTAATAACGTTAGATATAAAGTTTGGTCCTAACAGGAGACTGGTTTGTACTTCTGGAGTTAAATGACAAAGGTTAGGAGCAGGTAAACAAGCTAAGAAAAGATGAAAGTTGAAATAGTTCTGAGGGGATATCATAGTGTCCTGCCTCATCAGTCCCTCTCTTCGACCCTTGCAGAGTTACACCTTCCTGTGTTCCCCTCCACACATCACCTCCTACAGGGAGCTCCCTGCGATTCTCACACGCAAACAGCGGCAGGCGAGGGAAACTGCCAAGCCTCTGCTGCCTTGGAATTGCACACAAGTTCAGCTTGTTGCCATTTCTCACTGATGGTACAGTCTGGCACACAGGGGAAAAGGAGGAGACGGGAGACAGCAGTTTTAGCAATTCACTGATGAAAACATACCTGTACCATAATAGGTTCTGCATGGATAATAGCAACCCTTGGCTTCTTCTGGCAGCTCTCCAGGAATGCTGTGTAAATGGAGGTAGGTAGAAATTCTGCTAGCTTGAATAGCTACTAGATTACCACCAATACCTGAAATACAAAAGGGAACATGTGGTAAATTTTCAATTATTTTTTCCTCTAGTAGGCAATATTTTTGCAAATTTACCAACTTCCTCTCTGTTTACTGCAGTCCCCTACCTACAGAAGTCAAAAAGACAAACATCTTTAGAATGTGTATTAGTTATAGACAAGTTAGGAACAAACATTGAAGTAAGTAAAAAAACTTGGGTTACAATTTGCTATATCCCTGGATTTTTTGAAAATCCAAACTGGATATTTGGAGATCAGTTTTAATCCATGATAAGTGCAAATCATTCTTCCAAAGGTTCAATCTCATGCTTTCTCATAGGTGAAGCTCCATTTTATTGCTCCTTTTTCTTTGGAAATCCCTCTTGGAACAATAGAAGTACTACATAGCTGTGCCATTGCTGGATGACCTTCCTAGGTCAGTATTGCTGACAAGCGTAAACAACACAAAGCAGAGGCACTCGCTACCACAAGCATAAATCCAGATTTCACACACTGAACCATAGGGCTAGAGAAGACTTCAAGAGCTAATCTATCCATTTTCCTTTGCCACAGAGCAGGATTAACTACAATTTTCTGTCATTCATAATTCAGGTTGAAAGGACAAGTGTCCGAACAACTGATTTTTAAAAGAATTGTAGTAATGGAGATTCTACTTTCTCTGTGACAACTGTTGATATACTTCCTATTAGAACAAAATATTTCTGTGAAACAAAACACCCTAGGATGCAAAGAGAAGTGGGTGGCATTGTTACAAGGCCACTGTCTAAAAAGTCATGGAGGTCAGGGGATATCCCTGACAATGGGAAGAGGGCAAGTGTCACACCCATCTCAGCAAAACATTTCCTGCAGCTGCTTCCTAGATAAACTGGCAAGTTACAGACTGGATGGGCAGTCTGTGAGACAGGTAGGAAATTGGCTAACAGGCCATACTCAGAGGGTGGTAGTCAATGCTTTTTAGAGGAGGCTGCCAGCCTGTCGCAAGTGGGGTCCCCCAGGGATTGATACTGGGACCCACATTGCTCAACATCTTCATAAATTACCTGGATGATGGTATTGAAAGCACCCTCACCAAGTTTTCTGATGACACTACACTGAGTAGTGAGATGGGCACATCAGAAGGGAGAGCCATCTTACAGAGACACCTAGTGTTGCGACAGGCTGGAAGAGTATGAGATTTAACAGAGACAAGTGCAAAGTCCTGCACCTGGGATGACATGACCAAAGTGACCAGTACAGGCTAGGATCTGTGTGGCTGGAGAGCACATTGCTGAAAGGGTCCTGGTGAACAACAAGATGAACATGAATCAGCAGCTCACTGCTGCAGCAATGAAGGCAAATTAGGGCCATTACTACCAGAGATAGAGATACAATCACGCCGCTCTACTTGTGGCTTGTCAGGCCACACCTGGAGTAGTGTCCAGTTCTGGTCCCCACAGTTCAAAAAAGATGTGGACAGACTGAAGAAGATGGAAAGGAGGGCCATGAAGATAATCAAAGGGCTGGAGAACGTGCTCCTTGAAGAAGAAAAGGCTCAGGGGAGACTTCATAACAGTTTTCCAGTACTTAAAGGGCAGCTATAAAGAAGAGGGAGGCTCTTGTTTCACAAAAAGCCACATGGAGAGGACATGGGGCAATGAGTACAAATTGCACCAGAACAAATAAAAGAAATAAATTTTTTATAGTGAGAGCAATCATTCACTAGAAAAGCCACTGTAGGCACATGGTGGAATCCCCTTCACTGGAGGCTTCCAAGACATGACTGGACATGGTGCTAGATAATCTCCTCTAGACTCCCTTTCCCGCAAAAGGTGGGACCAGATGATCTTCTGAGGTTCCTTCCAAACTAGGATTTTTGGTGTTCTATGAATTTTTACTTTAATGAATAGAAAACTAAACCAACTTATTATATCTACATTCTAGAATGCAGTGGCACAAGCATAAAATTCTCCTATTGTTATTATACTCCGGAGTTTTCTACTTGCGTATTGAGCACATGCTTTTTTTTCCCCCCGCAAATGCTTCATATAGCAATGGGTTGCTCTGAGAAGATATGATTAGGCAGAAGTAATGCAGATCTTGTCCCCACTGTAGAAGAAGAAAGCCCTTGTTTATTGTAATTTAATTGATTTGTTTATCTAAGGCTTAGGACTTGATAAAAGGTCACCAAAAGACACTATTTGTCAAATCCTTTTAGTGACTATGGAGTGGTTAGGATAAAGATCTAATACTGAGAACTAAAGAAGATTCCCTGTGTCACCACTGCTTAAAGACAGTTAACAGCTGAACCTAGCAAGGAAGTAACACTTTAAAGCAGAAACTTCAAATAAAAATCAGGAAATGAGGTCTTAGAAAAAATGGAACTGTCAGAAAGGACCATTCATCAAACTTACCTGCATCTTTCCAGTCAGAAGATACAGGGACAAAATATGAACTACTAAAAGACTGAGTCAGTGTTTGCAATGAAAATTAAAATAACAATAGCATTTTTCAGACCAACTACAGAAAGAGAAGTAAAATAAGGGATTTATCTATACTACCAAAGAGGTTTAAACAGATTAAAAACAACCTAAGTAGGGTCCAAAGTCTGTCCTTTGGTTGAGAACAATAAGTTTGGGACTTCTGACTAAAGAGAATAAGGTATGTAAAGCAAGGCAGAAATAAAATTGAGGATTAATGCACTACATTTGGATGGAGATCAGAAAATTTCTGTGACTGAATTACAAAAA
>JAVSBS010028077.1:0-39940 GCA_033124195.1 Coracias cyanogaster | reverse complement strand
CAGACGAGCGCTGGAAAAAAAGAGTGCCTACAAAAGAACGTCTAGGAAAAGAGTGCTCTCGTAGGTGCAACATTTTTTATTTAAAAACCATACAAAGTTGACTAAATACTTAATAAATCAGATGGAAAACCTGACTGTATGGCACCATTACAGAACACACCACGTACCAAGGCACACAAGCTCATGTGGGTTATGTGGCTTATTGTATTCATTAAAGGTTCACTACAGCTGTTAGCAGGACTGTTAATGGAACCACTAAAGAGAGGAAACTGGCAACCAATTCATTCTCACTAATTGCAGTATACTTTCAGCGATTTCATACACCAGCCAAATGTCTTGCAGAAAACGGCATCTTTATAACTGTCTAGTGTAATAACTAATAAAATAAGAACATGATAGCCAAATTTAACTCATACTAATTTTTCTAATGTAATACCTACTATGTTGAAGCTTGACATAAAGAGGATTAATACTGTCTTGTTAGTCAGACTGAATATTTTAGCCCTCCACCTTCAGACCAAGGACTGTTCAGCAATCCCAACATGGTAGAGGGGACACTCCACATGCCTTTAGAGGCCTGCACTGAATCCCACAACTATAAGCATAGTAGGAATATGAAAACACACAGACCCATCACTCTGCTCCACCTAGAGAAACAAGAAATGCCATCCTCAGTGCAGAGGAGGCAACGTGGAGTTGACTATTAACAGCAGAAAGAAGGAATAAGCCTCAGCTAACTAACTTCAGAGCTCTAGGGGTAACAGATCCATTGCAGAGAGACTCCTACATCACCATCACAACACACATAGGCCATGCAGAGAGGTAGCACATTCCTCAGGTTCATCTTCTGGCACTAACATATCTTCTTCCCTTAACAGCACCTTAAACCAAGAGTATCTATGCTGATGTGAGAATTAATAGGCCTCCCCACCACCTGGCAGTTTCCAGAGGACTTTGAGGCTAGATTGAAACCACCACCTCTCCAAGAGAAGAATTATGGCAAGGAGGTGGAACAGTGGGTGTGTGCATTTCAGATTTCATATATTTGGACCTGGCTGTACTTTTAAATTTAATGTTTAAGACATCTTAACAAAGACATACATCTGCACAAAGCTAAGGACAGACTTGTGAACTTCGTAAAAATGTTCAGTATAGAACAAGTTTATTTTTAGTTCAATAGATGTATAAACTGACTTCCAAAACAAAAAATTCAACAGTAGTTCTATGTTTAACCAAGGACAAGAGAAAAGCTGCCATCACACGCCTCTGCCTGTCCCCTGCAAGAAAAGAGCACTACTGACAGGCACGAGAGGCTTACAGGTTTTGCAATATCAGACAGTCTCATCTCTGCTCTACAGCCTCAGTCAGAAGATCAGGTCTGGGATAAGAATAAAGTTTATTGAGCTAGAACCTCATGTGGATCCTTGCTTTTCCCTTTGAAGCACACTATATGAAAAAACATAATTACCAGTTATTTTAATGCTGCAGTAATAAGTACTGTTTATCCCCCTGCTACTGCTAATGCTGAAGTCCTGTACTGTAAGTAGAGCTGAAGTAGTTTTCCCCAATGAAGTATTTTTACTAGAAAAATCCCAACCCAATAAGCCTTCTTATGCTAGATGTTCTTCCTGGAACAGCTACCTTGTCTGCAGCATCTGTACTACGTGATTTTTTTAATGTGTTATTTCCTCTTTTTGCCCTACCTTTTTTTCTTACCCCTCCTAAAGAGGGATAGTAGTCTCAGTGACTCAATCTCCAAAAGATATGTTATGGTGTTTCTACAGATTTTTCTGGGAAGCCGATAGATCAGACCCTGAACTGCTGCAGACTGGTGACAGTGAAATTGATGTAGGCAGGGTTAGGCTGACTGGACCAGCTGAAGCTATGACCATACAGGTCTCCTGTCAGAGTTCACATAAGGCTTGTCATCACCAAAACACTACATGTTTGTTTGCTATCAGATCAGGAATCAGCTTAACCTATTTCATCATTATTGATGATTAAGTATATTCATACTGTATCCGCCTGTCACTTACAAGACATTCCAGTACCTGTCTGCAACAGGCAGAGTTTTATTGGAACTGTGACCAGAACAAGCAAAGACAAGAATCACTAGATTTAATTATCTAGTATTGCATAGACTGCTGTAGATTTAGAGGAAATTATACTTATTAATCACATGCTAGTACTAGAAGAGTTTTTCCTTAAAAAGCAGCCCTAGGGAGGGGGAAAAAAAGAAGCATAAACCACTGCTGAAAGCTGGACATCACCACCTGATGACTTCATTCCAGTGACAGGGCATCCATTCAGGTACAGCGTGCATTGCTGTTCCATTCCTAAGAAAGCCTTATCAGACAGACTGCAGTCATTCTTCTCTTCCCTTCTGTTCAGTGCAAGGAATGGTTTAAGATGCAGAGCCCAAAAGCAGTTGTAAACTCTTCAGGACACAGCTGCAGACAGCCTCAGACAGTGCTGAGCTGTAGCCATTCCTGGATTAAATACAGGTTTCTCAACTTCCTCATTCATTTATGAAGGGGAAGGAGACATCTTTTGAAAGAGAAATACTGATTTCCACTCCCTGTATAAGCTTCACTTTTTGATTTTTCTTTTTAACTTAAGATGAAAGCAAGCAGCTAGTTCTCTCAAATAACTACTCGGTGCAAATTTCATATAGCAGTTTTTCTCTAAAAGCCTTCTTCCTTTTCCCTCCACAGACTATCACAGAAGATATTTGCTCATCTTTGAGCAGAAGTCCCCAAATAGTGAGCATTAATTTGCTATACCACGTTTAGAAGTCTTCAGAGATATTACTACCACATTAATTCCACTGCTGTGAAGAGTAAAACTACTCAATGGAGAGAAAGCTCTTCTGTTCAGTTACCATCTTAATCCTGAGCTCCATGTTAGAACAGCAGCTCCTCATCATTCATTAGCCTTACACCCTAATAAATTTGAAGGGCTCTCTTACATGGGGTATACCTTTAACATAACTCTTACTACGCAGCTGTTGAGAACCACCACCGTAGTGCTCACATCAGAGAGTGTAAGTGCGTATGACAACAGGAACACAGAATTAAACAGTTATTCTGGTACAGATTTACAACTGCTTGTTCTCCAGCTCAATTTTAGCTATACTTTTACCAATCAGTACCTAATCACAGGTAAAATAATAAAACCAGACATAGGTTTTGCTTCCTGTAAGACTCTTTCTGTACCTCTTAGTAGACCTGCTTATTAGGAAAACAGGCTTCCAGCTTTTCCACAAAGGAAAACGAAGAAAAGGTAAAATTAGCCACTCTTTACCTCAGAGCACTAGAGATTAACACATTCAAAATACATTTTTAAAAATAAGTGCAGCCTTCCCTCAAACCCTAAAATAAACTTACCTGACTGAAATCCAAAGCTAAAAGGAAGGCGACGGCTCCTATGTGCTATAGCTTATTCTCTCACAACCTCTACAGCCATGGTCTTCTACTTCCCTTCTCCTCTTTTAAAGTCGTCTTATCTGTGTGCATTAGCTTCTCTCACCCACAAATTAGGGGACTGGGGCTCATTAGTGTAAACAGAGCTGTAATAATTGGTATCAGGTAAAACTTGTATCTAGTTAAGCCTACTTTCTGGTGAGTAGTTAAAGCACAACCTATTCAGCTTGAATGGTCCCTGTGTTGCTCCAGCTTAATGACAGCTTTCAGACAACTTTTACTGTTCCTTTGATACTGTGTTAGTATTATTATAGCTGTCTTTTAGAGCTTATTTTTTAACCTGTTTGTAATAGTATGCATGTTAAAACCTGTATAAACAACCAGAAAAGTTACTGTATTTTTTAATCACATTTTAAAACTTTGTTCTTGACCTCTTAATTGACTTAAGATTTGAGTCTTTCACAGTTCCCCTTGGTGTGAACTGCTTTTCCTTTTTAAAGGTGTATATAATAGGAAAACTCCTTGAATATCATTTCCTATCTTTTGGTATATGAGACAATTCTAAAGCATCTATTTCTGCTTTGACCTTAGTTTTAGCTACTTGCTTTTCTTCTGTTAATCCAATTCTATTTTTGGCTATAGCCTCAGTCACAGCATAGTCTTCTAGTTGAAGCACTGCCAATCTTCTTAATGTAGGACTTCCCTCCCCCCTTCTTCAGGTTGTTTATCACTCTTCTCAAATTTTAGTCTATAAAAATTGATATATCAATTTTCTTACTAGAGTTGTTTATGTAGGAGTAGAATCATTGTTAATAAGCTATTTAAACAATAAGAAATAATGCCCAAAAAACTACAGACATATAGCTTATAAAATGCCCTTGTAAAAATAAACCTTTACATGAAATAGAGCATTAAATAAAAGGTCATGCTCTGTTTGTCCTTTCCAGAATATCCACATGGACTTGCTTTCATGAGGTCTGAAACCAAAGCCAGATGGCAACCATGAAAAATATGTAACCTTAAGGGCTGTAAAGTTACCTGAATAAAGAAACCTTTTTGTACACCATCTTCTATTTCCCAGCACCGTATAAATACTGTGTAGCTGCCTGTAATCTTCATATTGACCCTATGAAGTAGATAATTAAAATTATTCCCTTGCTCTGGAGACACTGATGACAAAATACTTGGAACTGAAGCGAAACAGCTTTAGCTCCCCACGAAGACAGAAGCTACTGCATCACTGTTGTCCTTCTACACCTCAGTACATTTTGTGGCTTCTGCTCAGGGTACTAATATTTTACTACTGAATGCTACTTCATGTACAAATTCAGATGAAAATAAAAAATATGGTTGTTTACAGTTGCTAAGTCCAAAATTAATGACGGTGTACACTCTGGTAATACCATCTGGCCTGTCTAGACATGAACTGGGCCACAGAAATATTAGTCCTATCATCTCATCAGTGGTCAAAACCGTGTCCTAATCTGATTTGTAGCCTGTAACATAATGAGGCAGAAATTCAGTAAGATGTTTGCGTGTAAAGTGCTGGGTGGTTCTACAAGGGGCTTTAATTAAAAAAAAAAAAAAAAAGAAAGAAAAAAAGGGTTCCAGTAGGAAGAAGGTATAAGATTAACTCTTGTCTCCAGTTGTCAGGGATTTCTCTACAGAGGAGATGGCACTGACAGCCTGATACGAGTTTAATGTCTCTTTGAACAACAGCAACCATAGCAGGAATTGCCAGTGCACAGAGCTTGGAAACCTGGCTGACTAATGAACCAAACAGTACCAAAAGGAGTACTAAATTATTTAAATCCCCTGCTATTTGGCACCAATGCAAAGTTGCATGGTCTCAACAAAATCACATCAGACCTATTATTGCAGCTATTTTATTCCTGTTTCTCTCTTTGGGGTTTTGGCAAAAAGGCCTCAAAGAAAAAGGTTTAGGGAATCAGCAGGCAGACAAAACTTCAACAAAACTGTCCCATGTTGAGGACTCCAGAACTTTGTTCTTCTTTGGAGCCCTGGAGGAAGTCTTTCTTGATGGTGAAAGTTGGATTGTTGAGATCTCTCCTGCAGTTCAGGCTTGAAACACACACTCTCTCCCATGCCATGCCAGACACAGCCCTTCACATCTAACTCGACCTCCTCCCAGAACCAATGTGGGTAAGCACACTTAAGGGAGGTAGTACAGGGTCAGTGCTGGAAATTGAGAGATTCAAATGGCAGGTGCATCTACTGAGATCTCTCAGCACCTGCTTTCAGTGGAGCTCCTGCAACTAAAAAGACCTTCTTGGATCTACTGTAGAATCTGGGATTTTGCAGCTCTCCTATGAGATACTCTGTCAGAAGAGAGGGAATGATAACAGGGAGATGCTGTGTATGGCAGGTGCTGGGTACATAGTCCCAGCTAACAGAGAGCCACAATAGAAGGGCTCCTGGGCTTGCATTTAGGGAAAGCATCATTTGTAGGCAGTTGCAGGTTGACAATGTACGTTACAAGTCACAGTAGGAAGCTCCTGATAAACTGGCATTAGGGCAACATGCCATCCTACCTCCTGAATATGTCATGTATAAAATTCCCTGGTGGTTTGACTGCCAGCTGTATCCAAAGGCTGTCCATATTCCAGAGTGAAAAAAACACACTCACTGGAATTCAGGATGTCAGAAAACACAGTCCCAGCAGCAGGACACTCTCAAGAGTTTGTATCTCTTTCTGCACACAGTCATACTAAAAAATCAAAAGGCAGAGGTTCTCTACTTATGTATGGTTTGTGGGGACACAGGCGTTTTATCAGTTCTGACTACTCTCTGAGACAGTCGTTGTACTGCTTGTAGTGCCTTCATGTTGTCTTCTTTTGGCTTCCAGAGAAATGGATTATTCTATTTCTGTTGGCAGGACATTTAGATACTAACACCCTCCTTCCCCCTCCACCACCATGCTCTTCCATTATTTCAGCGTTCTCATGTTACTGCCTTTAAGCACTTTTTGCTGTTCTCCAGAACAATTATTAGTCATTTCTGAGTAAGAAGTTAATCTGAAACTCAAATGACAGCAGATATCAAAGATCATCCCAATCCTAGCATGGTAAAAAGGAAATACTGGAATATACTACATTTGATAGTTGTTATTGTTCAGTCAAAATGAGATATTAAGTGTGGGTGCTATTTTACAACCAGCTCCTGGAAAGATGAGTGTATACACTCTATTTTCTGCCTGGGAAGTTCTTGATTCTACTTGGTGTTTAAAAATACAGACCTAGAAGTAAAAGCCTGTTTAAAAGTTCAGGTCCTCCTATTCCAGATGATTATGTTGTAGTCCTTCACATATACTGATCAAATTCAGTCACGAGATAAGGCTAGACTTCTTTCCTGCTGCTCCTTCCAGAAAGCTATTCTGAACAGTTGCCTGATATTTAGAAATATGCTTATTACTTTCAGACTAAATGTCTGCGTAAGTTTGTTCTTGCACTAGAACTATCCTCTCTTGACTGTATGTACAGGAACTTAACTGTTTAGATGAGAGCTAAGCTGATAGAAATTTGCCTTTGGTAGCTTGTAAATAAAAGACCAAAATACCGTGAAGCTTACAATAAAACAGAAGTATTTGCCACACTGAAATCACATATTCTGTCCCAAAGAACTTCATCGCTATCAAAACACCAACTATAGTGGCCCTTTGAGTAGTGTGGATCTATATGGCATGTTATGAGATTACATTGCCCTCGCTCTCTCCAGAAAATGTATTTTTAATTTTTCCTATTACAGGAGCTTGACCCTACATATAAAGACCTAGAATTATGTTCAACTCCAATCTCTCAAGGTGGAACATATCTAAAATAACTCTAAAATAATGAATTCCTTTGCACATTTGCATGTTAAATTTACCAATAGTTGCACTTTCCTGAAGTGTCTTAATTTGGGACCCCAAACCCCAAAATATGCTTGCTTTTTCCATAAGATATCAACTCTTTCTCCTCAAATCTTTCAGCTTTTTCCAGCCACTCTGTTCTGTTTCTGAAAACCCGTCATCCCCTTTCATTATCCTAATGAAGACTTGTAGGATTTAAAATCTTTTGAAAGATTGGATGTGAATAAAATTATTTTAATCAAAAACAGAGGGTAAGAACCCTTTTAGTTACTGAAGATTGTGGGAAAACTTAAGAAAGGCTCAGGATTTTAGTTCAGGAGTGAAGAGTGAATAGTCCCTGCTCTTAAGGCAGCACAGGATTAGGATGAGCTTGAGTGGGGGCCGGGAGGGAGGTGGATAGCACTCTCTCCTCCTGCCTGTCTGGTAAGCTCTTCAGAAAGCTTTTTCCCCACTATGACCAGACAGACAAGTGGCACAAGGATGGCTTCCAGGTGCAGACCAGTATTAGTGAAATTCTGGGAACAAGATCTGACTGCTAATCTAATCTGTAAAGCAGGACTAGTCCTCTCCCCCGGCTGGGGAGCAGCTGCATAACTCAACTCCCATCCTTCTGTCCCTCTTCAAAACAAGGCACCAGGATTGAGGTCAATGGATTTCAGTTCAGTAGCCACAGGACCACTGAAGCAGGAACTACACTGAGCCTTCCCAGTGATGCAGAAACACTGAGTAAATGACAGCTGGATTTCACTTTAAAGCTTCCAGGTTCAGTCCTGGTTCCCACCTGCGTAACTGATGCAACAAATGCAGGTGTAGCCTCCCAGTCCGCTCCAGAGATACAACGGCTGCTGTTGATCTTGCACATACTCTTTCAGCATCTTTTGTCTCCCATTTACAACTAAACTGCATCTATTAAGTTAAGGTGGCGTTTGTCTAGAACATTTAAAGGCACACAAAAGCCTGGGGTATTTGTTTCATATATTCTTTATACAAGCGTCAGGCTGAATGTTCCTAGATCTCGCAGGCACAGGACATTAGATCACCTTCACTGTGCTTCCTGTGAATAGGCAGCAGAGTGCTGGGTCAGCAGGAGATAACAGCTGAGCCGCCCTCCTATTCAAGTACCAAATGAATCAGGGTGGTGCTACTGTAAGGAGATAAACACTTTGGCTTTCACTCTTTATGACTACCTACTTATTTAATGAAATCAAACAAATGGGTTTGGTCACCTGCAGGCAAACGATTAGGAATTAAAACTCAAGACCTTCCAGTCAGTACCAAAGAAGATGTAAGGCTGCTTTCTCTCCCTTACAGAACCTACGCACTAATTTCAGTTGTGTCAATCCTGATTTGCAACAGTCTTAAAAGGAGGTAGTTTCATCAGACCAAACCCTTGGCTAAACCAAACTGACATACTTTATTGGATCTATTATACATTACAACTCTGACCTAATCATGGCTCTTCCATTTTAGTCAAGTGGAAGACAAGTTCTCATTTATTTGCACTTTGCACTGATGCCCAAGGGCAACAATTCCTCAGTTGTTAATTAGAACGAAAATAACAAAAATACCCTATGTGAGGGTGGAAATCTATTTTTAAAATCCACTAGTATGTCTTGCGATTCTTCGTCACAACATGAAGGTATCAAGACTAATTTACTGACAGTTCATGTTCTTTCTGATTTAAACTGGTTTCAGTGCCCACAGCAAGGACAGTTACATTGTTAAGAAACACCGCTAGACTTCTGGAAAACCACCTCTGAGTGTTGGGTACGGGTATGTGACATTTTACCTGTATGGATTATGTTGCTTCCCTGAGGAGTGCAAATGGGTAGTCTGATTGGGTCACTCATGAAAATCTGTATCATGTCAGCTTTGCCTTATCATGCCAGGGCTTGAAATGCAAAACCTAGCATCTCCTGTTTTCACATGTGTTCACTCCGTTCTAGCTCTCAGTATTCACATTAGGAATGTCCAGAATAAAGAATTACTGCCATGGTAAGACACGGGTCTTAACCAACGGAGCTTCCAAACAGGCAGGCAGTTATCCCCTCCTCAGGCTGGAAAGAAACTGCCCAGGAGCTTCTTAAGTAAACAGAATTCATTCTGAAAGGGTGGCAATAATGCTAATCAAAAATCTGAAAGCTTTCCGAACAAACACTGGAATAGCTGTTTGAATATGACGTTTTCAATACTGATACTTTATTGTTTTATTTAGTAGTTTTTAAAAAATCAACTTTATACAATTTTACTGGTTTTTTTTCGAATCTTCCACCATGTCAATAGTCTTTCACAAGTTATTATTCTTTGAGTGTACCAGCTGAGAATGGGTTTTCTAAAGCTCTCAGATGTCACGTCTTATACACATGCAACTGCTCCAAAAGGCTTAGCTAGAAAATATGAGATTGAAAGGAAAACACTTGTGTTGATAAAAAGGCAAGCTACACCTAATGGCTGTCCCAGAAGCAGAAAGTTGTTGCTGCAGAGATGTTCAACTGCCTTTTCGAAATCTAATATATTGCTCTGCTCTACAAGCTATGCATACGAGAATGATTTTTTGATTAACTGTCCCTTAAGAGAACCTGCTGGCAATCGGGCTTTACAGACACTGTCTGTAACAGATGTTCTGATATTTGTACTACTACAAACTAACTAAAATGTGCCACAATGCAACATGGTACAGAAAAAAAAAAAAAAAACAACAAAAAACCCAGTAATCTATTAGTGTAATAAAGCCAACACAGACACTTAGAATATTACTTCACAAGTAGCAAATCAGTCCTCTCAGATTCAAAGATTATTTAGCGGGTATACCTGACAGCTCTAAGAAGAATAATCAAAGGGAAATGAACCAGCTAAGAGTTCTGCCATGTAGCAAGTCTACAGAGTATCATTGACAACCTTCCAAATGAGCAGAAATGGATGACATAGTTGTCTATAGGACCCCCGGCAAGTTTTCACTACAGTAAAAATGCCTCATGAATTGGTAACTAATTGGAGAGTGAGCAGTTTGAGATGCTGCCATGAGTTTTCAGATGATCATCCAAAACACCATGTGGTGTCAATGGGAGCTGTCAGCTTGAACTTCTTGGGGAGGGAAGAGTTAATTATTAAAGGAAAAAAAAAAGGGGAGGGGCATGTTTTAAATTACCACCATTTCTGAAGCCATAGATTTCCATGTTAAAAACTCCCTACAGAATTGGCAGAGATGGAGACTGTATTCAAACTTTGCAGCAATGAAAATGCAGTACGAAACAACTCTTCTTTCTGTACCCAGTAAGCGCAGTTTCATTGTCTTGGAGATATTCAGAAGGACCTTCAACAGACAAGCAGGTTTCCTTGCAACAGTTATTACTGTCAGATATTTTAATCCTGCATGGAATTACAACAGCATTACTGCCAAATCACACTAGCAGGGCAGTGCTTTTAGCTGCACCTAGAAAACAAGGAGGACACTGACTCACCCAGGACAGGGAAGTACTCTAACAGCAGATACTGCGAGGGAACTAAAATCTGAAACAAAAGTCCTGTGGAGAGAGAGTGGAGCAGAGAAGGTACAAAACAGTTCCTATAAACCGACGGTATATGTGTCTGTTTTCAATGGAGTTACAAATAGAGTCAAATAACATAACATGAGAGAGTTCACGTATTGGGTATACCATGGAGTGGTCATTTTTATTTTTCTTAAATACTGAAAGTTAGTTAAATCGCTTCAACTAACTCCTAAATAAGTGTGTTCGCCATCACCTGAGTGGATTAATCTTTAATGGATTTATTTATGATCTCACCTCCCCTGTCACAGTAAGACAAAAAAGTGTTACTTCTGCCACACTGCTTAGGACCTTGTTTCCATATGAAATTATTCCCCAGTAACTGTGCATACAACATCCTTTTCTAATTCAGTGTCACAAGCAGATGTATTTTAAATTCCTTCCTATCCTAATGCAAACTAACTCTCACAGACAGACAAGTTGTGAGTTACCCAAGGCAGCAGAAGTTCAGGCTGGCCTCCAGTTAGCCCCATCACTGTCACCACCTCACTTCACAGTTGAGCAAGATCTCACGCTACTTGAGAGGGACTCTGCTTTGTGCTACTACGGAAATGCAGTAATGTAAAACACAGAGTTTATTGTGATGGGGTCTTGCTGAAAAGGCATAATTGTCCCTGGTGTTTATGGAAATAGGATTGGGCTTTTGATGTGATTGAATAAGCTGGACATTATACTACATTATGTGCCAGTTAAACATGGATTAAAAGAACCAGGAGCTCCATAACACTTCAAGAAAATTACCACCACGCAGGCTTGAGTGTGCACATTAACACACATCTGCTTTAGTCCTCACCTGGAAAAATTTCTCATTATAGGGTAGAATTTTTCTGTGCCAACACTGTGGCTGCGGTTGTCTTGCTCGATGTTTCTGTAACTCTCGGTAATGTGGATGGGCATTAAATGCATTTGCTGAGGAAGTACACCCCTCCGTTTGGTGCCCACTGTCACTATGCCTGCCAGGTACCTTTCTCACAGCGGAATAAGGCTTTTGCTCTATTAAGCATTAAAATGTTAATATTTTAGGAATCTGTTAGCTCGGCACTACGCTGACCCCTTTCATAGGGTTTGTTTGCTTAAAAATGCATTCAGGAGAACTGCTGATCTGCCTGCAAAATATGATGTAGACATCCCGTCTAGATGTTAGCTGACTTGAAATATTTCACTGTGTGTTTTACATATATCTATAGGAATTATGTCCAACCTGTAAATGGCTAGAGATGAAAGCTCTGAGCAAAATACAAGTGCCTATGTGCAATTGTAACTGCTCCGTGTGACACTTCCCCCAGCAGTTGCAATCACAGTAATGTACCATCCCAGCACAAAAACAGGATCTAGCGCAAAGAGGTTCTTACACAGACATTCCTCTGACAAAAGACAGATCTTTACAGTCACAAGGCAGTAAGACTCTAAGAGACAATCACTGTTCTTAAGACCAAATATATACCATAACATGTAAGCAAATGTTTCAGGGGAAAAAGATGGAAAAGATATAAAAGGAGTATTGTTCCATACCATGAAATTATGTTTATATTTAAGCTTCTCATGTCCTGGGAGAAGATTCTGTCACTACCTTTACACTACAAATATTTATTCTTGCTGATGTGCACCACTGAGCAGTTGAAAAAGACCACAGTAAATAACATCGAGATCATTTATACCTTTAATCTATTCTAGAGTTGGAATTTGAAATTTTTCGCCCTAAAAATAAAAGTGCTATTGTGCAATCATCCAATGTGTTATTGACAGTTGCTTATTTTTAGTGACGTTAAGGAGACAGAAAGGAGAAGAAAAGGTTAGTCTTTGATGTCTGTGGTTCCAAGAGTAAAGAGCTGGAGACTTCCTTGAGAATAATTTAAATCTAATCAATTTAGCTCACTGGTACAACATTACAGCAATAAAAAGATTTAGTTGTACAAAGCAAAAAGAAAATCGATTAATGAGCAAATGCATAAAAAAGAAGAGGACTGATCATCTGAGTGGCAGAAGGTGACTTGTTATCTCTAAATTCTCCTTTTCACATCATCTGCTCGTCTGTGAAGGCCTTTGTACCAGTGCTAAGTGGGTTTAAAACTCTACCCAATATACCAGCTACATTTGACATCATTAGAGCATCACAGAGGTAGTGTTCCTCTTAACTCAAGAATATCCATAAGCTACTGAAATACTTCACACAGCATGAAAACACACCTCTGTGACCCAGACTAAAAGTTAATACTTGAAGATTACCAAAACCACCTCAAAAGTAAACAGGACTAGCAAACAAACTACAAGAATTTAAAGCAGGAAATATCTTTTCTTCTAAAAAGTGAAGTAGGTACAATATTCTGATATGCAAGTGCCAAGAAAACAGCAGTGGATGAAGTCCGGGTTACCTGATCCTAACTAAGGATGACAAAAGGGTGACCGGTCCCCCCTTCACAATACTCAGCTCAGGAAAGGTCTTCAGATTTTGCAGTGCCATCACACAACAACATCTGAACTGATTTTCAGCTGACTGTGGCTCAGTCTCCAAATGTGTGTTTTTACAGTTGGGTTCACAGAGCCCAGAGCCCCTTGTCAGAACCTGTTTGGTTCGCACCGCCAGCAGGCCTGCACACCGAGCCACAGGATGCTGCGAACATCAGAGTTCTCCTGACATTCTGTGTGTTCCCTGCTGCATTTGAGAGCATACAGACTGGTAGTGAGCCACATCAGCGCTCATCGAGGTGACCATGGAACCATCTGATGGCTAATGTTGACATAAGGAAGGCAACGGGAATATGCAGGAAGGGGGAAGGCAAGGACCTGCTGGGTGGCAGCCCCTAGGCACTGGCCTACATCAACTACAATCATATTCTTTCATTTAAAGTCTATGTATTGAGTTACACAACCCTTTATTACATAATTTTTAATAGTTACTGTATGTACCTATTCTAGATAGTACTCTGTTATCCTTCAGAAAAATATTATAAATAGGAAATACTCTGTTCAGCAACAGAGAAGCAGCGATGGTAATGCTAACCAGCAAGCCACATCTTTCTTTACAGTATTATCTAATTTGGATTTTGCTTACGTGAAATGAAGGGAACACATAAAAGTCTAAACCTGTGTATAGATAAATCCCAGCTAGAAGATCTGTGTGCCTCAGGCACTCAGAGCATGACTGAGGTGTAACTTAACCACCTAGATCCACAAGTATGATTCAGAAAACCTGAAGCTTAAACTCCTTCCGTATCCCATGTTCAAGCTAAATATTCTTCAAATGCCAAGTGTTCAACATCTGAAGGGCTAGTTATGGGTAAGGACACCAAGGTTTGGATTCCAAACATTAGGTTGCAAATAGATCTGAACTGCAGCTCTGGGAAAGGAGCCTCTCTGCCACAGGCCAGGATTTCAGATCAGACTGCTGAAGTGGACACAACCCCAAGCACTGGAGAGTGAAATCTGCTTAACTGCGGCTGTTTCATCTGAATGGCTTACGCTGAAGGTAAGTAAAGCTGGTAATGTGCTAAATCCTCCTCCAAAACCTTACCATTTCCTATGAGCTAGCATTACACACCTCTTTGCTTAGCATTCTGCTTACTTCGGCAGCTACGCAGAGGTCCCTCAGGTTCTGTCCTTATTAGAATTAATGAGGCCAAACAGGGCAGTATTACTAGAGTGACCAGGTTCTGCAGAGGAGCCAAAGGAAAGGTGGCTTCTCCTTCAAACTAGCTCTAGTCTGGTTCCATGGGTTGAACAGCCACAAGCGGCGGGAGGACATCTTCTAGTTTAGCATCATCCACAAGCAATGCAGCAAATGCTCTCCAAGGTGCTGTGAACCAAAAGTAGTGCTGATCAGGAAATGTGCTAACAAAGCACATTCCTTACATAAAAAGTGCTGAAGGAGCATCACACTGCACCCTTACTCACCGCAGAGGCTGTACCAGGCACCTAAATACTCTGCACAGGAATGGGTGTCTCAGCCTTTTCCTGGACTTGTCTATAAGTCACAGACAAAGCCATTGAGGCTTCAGCCATCTCTAAGTAAAATTGAATTCTTAAGGCACCTTGGTCCTACGGAAGTCAGTGGAAGTCCTTTTGGGACCTTAGATCTCCAGATTATTCCACTTTTGTCTATTTTTTAACAAACAAGTTAGAAAGCATTTTCCTAAATGAAAAACCTCTCTCAGTACCCAGTGCTCTCTCCACTCCTAATCACAGGCTGGAGGCCCCTGACCAGGCTAGTGGGGTGCGTGGCACCCCTACCTCCCCTCCCCTCTGACCAGATGCACACCAAGGAATTTTTCTGTCAAAACCTGTCAGAACCAAGAGAAAGGAGAACAGCGCACTGCTCCCTGAGCGGTGCTATCCCCAGAAGGCAGCTCCCAGGCTGACCTTGGAGGCAGTCCTGCCCTGACCCCGGCGGTGCAGGAAGGGGCCCCAATGCCCGTGCGGCGGCGGGCCGGGCGGCCCGGCCCGGCGTGTGGGGGCCCTGTTGCCGGGGGCCCGGGGGTGGGTGCCCAGAGGGAGGCGGCGGCCTGCGGGGCAGTGACCGGTGCTGCTGCGGCGTAGGGAGGCCCCGAGCGGTGCGGGGCCGGGACCAGGCTGTGCGGGTGGGGTGCCCGCTGCCCTTGGGAGCCAGGCGGGCAGCGCTGCCCTGCCCCGGCCCCGCCAGCGCCGGGGGCTGCGGCGCCTTCTTCCCGCACACAGAGCCCGAGGGCGGGGGCGGCACCGCGGCCTTCCCGCCGCCGCCGCTGCTGGAAGACCCCGGCGAGGGCGGCAGCGGAGGCGACGGCGGAGGGGGCGCGGCGGTGCGGGGCGGCGGGGCCGGGCGGCCCGTGGAGGCGCCGGCTTCCTTCCCTCCGCGCTCCCTCCTCCCCGCGCCGCTCCCTGCCTCCCTCCCGCCCGCCTGGCCCTCTCCTCACCAGCCGCGGAGTGGATCTTGGAGGACTTCCGCTGCAGGGACATCCTCAGCGCCGTGTCCAGGCCGGCCCCGTTCGGCATGCTGCGGCCAGGGTGGCAGGCGCAGCCCGCGGCCGGCCAGGGCGGCGGCGGGCTGGCCACGGGCCCCCCCTCACGCAGACGCCGCGCTGCGGCGGCGGCCGTTGGCACCGCCGCGGCCTGGTGCGGGGGCGGGCGAGGCGCTAAGCCCCGGCCGGGCTCGGCTGCCCGCTGCGGGGCCCGGGAGGCGCTCTCCGGAGGCGGGGGCTCGGCGCCGCGGCGGATGCTGCGTCCCCGTCCCCCGCTTCCCTCAGGGCCGCGGCCAGAGGCAGCCCCGCCGGGCGCGGGGGCTGCCGCTCTTCTCCCTGCCCGGCACCAGGGAGGGCAGGGCCGGCCCCGGCGCTGGCCCCGCTGCTGGCCCCGCCGCAGCCTCAGCCGACCCTACGCCCCGGGGGGCACCGGCCGGCGGGGCCGGTGCGGCCTGACGGCCCCGGGCGCCTACCGGGCTCCTACAGTAACGCCACGGGGGGCGAGAGGGGTGCAGAGCTGGGCCCTAGCCGCCTGCTCGTCGCCGCGTACGGGAACGACGGCCCGGCCCGGCGTTGTCCCGGTTTGTAGGTTATAAACGGAGTCGGTCTGGTTCCCTCCTGCAGCCGTCTGTACCTCGGCAAAGCGCTACTCCTCTGTAACGCGGCCCCTCACAGCTCCACGAACCCAGAATGAATCATCCCGTAAGAGAACAGTAAAGTCTGGGCCTGAGGGGGCTGTTGGAGGTGTCTGTCTGAAACTGGTATGCTGGGCCCCGCTGGGGTCAGGATCCCCAGGCGGGCTTATGTGTTGCAGTTACAAGGGCATCTTTCACCGCTGCGGCATGCTGCCAGGCTATTCACAACAGATACCGTTCCTTCTCAAAATATCTGGTAAATCAAGGATAAAAAAAGAAATGCAGGAAAGATTAATCAATATACCACTTAACTCTTATAGTGCATTGCCCTTCCATGCAAAACATTTGCAACCATAAGAATTTACCTACCAAGGACAGGCAAAGAAGGAATTAAAATGAAGGGCAAAAAAAAATAACTAAAAAGAAGTCCCTTGATCTTTACAAATGCTGGTCTCAATCAGGCTGAGCTAGCCGTGGTTGCCACATCATAAGAGGTTGATTTCTTTAGTAGGTGAGCTACGAGGTAGGATGGTTTAGATGAGGCAGAAACTCCCACAGTATGAGGATTTATTGAGTTTTATGAAGACCTACTGCATACGAAATGGTCCCCAGTACCTTGAAAGTCTATGAAAAATGGCCCTAAATCTGTATTTAAACCGCTCTACCATATGGAGCTGGCTAGCAATGGGGAATCTGGGTGTTATTTCAAAGATCATTGAAAATGCTAAAACCCTGAATCTCACTATACTTTGGTATCCTCACGTATGATACAGAAACTGATACTTTCCAGCTACAACTTCATTAAAAATTGCAAATAGAAATTTGTTGACAAATCACTTTGCACTTCGCCAATTCAAAACTGTATAGAACTGGGGCATTTTACACTGACTTCAGTTGCTACACAATAGTCCACCTGGAGACGTTCGCTTTGGGACAGGACTGCTGCAGACACATACTGCTTGGCCTGTGAGAAGCTTTTACTCCTGTGGATTTTATCACTCTGGGAGAAGGCTGGCCCAGGAGCTTTTATGAATGAAATCACCCGGACAGGTCAATGCTGAGTGCTGGCGTTCCTGCACGCCTTTCCCATTTGAAGCCCATGACATGGAGCTCATTATTTTCATGAACGTGATTTTCTCCATCACCTTACTCTTTCAGCTCTCCACAAATTATTTTCTGTTGTGGCCCATGTTTTTGCACCAGTAGGAGTTGCCTGGAGAACAGAAAATCAATTCACATATGTTGTTGCCTAGTAGACAAATTAAAGTGAAGTTTGCTTTGGGTTCAAGCTGTTAGATCAAAGTCAAGGAAAGTGCTCAAAAAAAAAGGACCAAAAAAAATTAGTAGCTCCTGTTTTCGTGTTTACTTTTTCTTCAGAAATTAACCCTCAAGTGAACTGTGCTTGCAGTATGCTAAAAGTATTGTTGCCTGTAAGCCATCAGCCCTGTCAGCCTGCAAGCCCAAGGAGCAACTAAATACACTTGTTCCTTTTCATGAGCTGCACTTGCTTCCCCCTTCATACCATCAATGTTCTCGAAGTGTGCTCCAGCTAACACGCCATCTGCCTTGAATCTATGCAGGGCTACTCAGGCACATAAACTTGACTACTCAAGCTCTTCAGAGAGATTTAATTACCCAACCCAATTTATCTCAGCAGGCCTGAGATGTATCCCTGTGGAAGCCAGATCCCTGAGCATTAGCAACCAGGCATTTCAGTGATGCTTAATGGCATGGAAGAAAGAAAAAACATGTTTGCCCCTGCATAGACTGTGAGCATCAGAGGACCTGCCTCCAATATCTGTCTCCAGTCGCATATAAACATACATTGCAGTCTAATAAGAAGTCCAAGGGAGAAAGTGGACTGCACAAGTGTCTAAGGATAATCTCAGTAGCTGAAAAAGAACATGAATTCTGCTTAGCAGGCTTAAGAGAAGGGCCTGCAGGAGAGCTAAGTGTGCAGCCCAGAGGGGAACGTGAGCTGTTTGTGTTTCTGGACTCTCACATTGATTGGTAAGCAGCTGACAAGTAGCAGGCTGGCCCTGGGTTTTGAGAAAAGAAATAGATGGTTCAGCTGTGCAGGGCTCACCTTTGTCATTTTGTTATGCAATGCCTGTCTTTTTCGTAGCGCTGATGTTCGCTAAATTATATATTATTGGACCATGAGTCATGGCAATATGATTCCCTGGGGTCTGTCATAATGGCTCCATGGTTTGAATGATGTACCAAAAAACAGGAGTTGGTATTTTTCAAATTACAAAGTGCTCACTTTTCTAGTATTTATAGCAATGTACTTTCAAAGAGCTCAGTATGAATAATAATTATTTCAATGTAATAAATAAAGCAAAGGCAGGAAGAACGGTCCTGTGGTTAATGTGCCAGGCTGGGAGACAGGATATCTTTATTCTGTTTATGACTGTGCCAGATACTGTCTGGGATCTTGGAGAGATGGTTAAGCCCAAATTTCCAAAAGATGTATCTTTTGCTCCAATTACTAATGCTATGCACAGAGTTTGGTTCTGAAACAAACAAAAAAAAGAAACAAACACACCTTAATCAGAATTTATTATTAGTATAGTGGAAAACTTAATAGTCTAATCAAAGAACTATTAGGTGAGTGCTAATTATTACAGAAAAGGAAAGAAAAAAAGAAAGAAATTAAAGAATTGTACTACCAAAAACAAAAAGAAGGACAGAATAATGCAGTTTACTTTTTTGTAGACACACTCTTCCTGTCCATCTTTTTTTCAGTGTTGTGCTCACCCTTCTGCTGCCCCTCTGGGACCTAGGGCTGACAGTGCCGGCCTTCCCCCTGCAGTGGGTGTCAAGGCTGCAGCCGGTCATAGGTGTCTTCCCAACAAGTTGTTTGCTGAGAAAAGCAAATAACTATTATGGAGCTATTTTTGTATGCTTTTGTATGCTCTTTTACACCTTGCTCTTCCTTCATTTGTCTACAGCTCCACATTATGTCCAGTTTTACTCTGTGTGATGCCATTTATGTATGTTACATACTTGTTCTTTGTTCTTCTTTGTTATCCCTAAACCAGCTTTTCCTGGCTCCCAGGTCTGCACTGCTTTAGCTGATGAGTTCTTTACAGCCTTGAGTTCTCCACTGCCAAGGCTGTGCCCTTTTTTTAATCATCCTATGCCTCTTCTATAGTGTGCTATATCCCCACTTTCAGGGAACTCTGGTGTCATACCAGGCCTGTATTCTCCTACACTACATCATTATGTTACTTACAAATATCTCACTCTACGCAGTATAACTTCTAGTCCCTCTCCTTATAAAAGCTACAGTTGTACTGTACAACGCTAAGCAAAAGTAGAACAGTTAGACATAGCCACCTGCTCACTAGAGGTATTGCTGTGACAGCTAAAGAAAGGAAAATAAAAGCCACAGACAGGTAAAGAAAAGCTCAGATAAAACAAGTCCCAGTCCTGAGGCCTTGCAAAGTCAGTACAAAGCCTGTGGCCTCCTACCAGCAGTAGTGCTCTTGGGCTACAGGAGTAGAGAAATGACATCTAAGTTCTGCTTGTTTAATTCGGCTTTAAAAAAAAAAACAAACACAATGGACTATCTTGGTCTTAAACCAAATATTTCTGCTGCAGTGCTTTGCCCTTGTTTACATGCATAGGATCAAAACCAGCATGATGCAAATTCTATGCTGAGGTACATGGGAGATGTCTGTCACTCATCATGACTTTTTAAACAAAGGTCAAAAAGCCATCGCTTGCTATTCCTAAATGCACAGAGGAAGCTACTTCCAAATCCAGAAAGTGTGCTTAGCATCACTCAAGAAAATACATTAAATCATTTACAGATCTTGGCAGAGACACTGTATCTCTATAGGCTGGTGTGAGATGTGACCATTACTACAGAAACATCTCTTGATGCATGCTTGACCCATCTGTAACCTTTCAAAGGATCCAGTGGTCTCCTAAACTTCCTAGTGCAGAAGGGGCTTCACGCAACAATACAGTGTTCTTACAGTTAACCATAGCCCACAGATCTAACCTGAAGGTGGAAAAAAATAATGATGAATTGCACATGCAGTGGGTGCATAGCAGGGTGGAGGAAGGGTAAACCATTACCTGTCAGTGTAATGGTGGAAATAAAGGTCAAAGATTTGGAAATGTAGGCATTGTCACTTTTCAAGTCCCATTCAAAGCTCCTTCAAGGCTGTACAGTTCTTTTTTACTCTTATTTCCAGTGGAAATTTTCCATCCAGAGGAAAATCATCAGTGCTAGACATATCAAGGTTTTCCAGATGACTTTTGAATAATAACGCACATCAGTAAAATTAGAGAGAGTAGAACAATCACGCTGATATGTTGGAAACTGAAATTGGTACTCATGTTGTAGCAGGATATGATCTGTGATTTGCCTGAAAAATACCAAAAACCTGAAAACTACTGAGCCCTTTCTACATTAACACTAACAAAACCAGTGAAACTAAATAAAGAAAAATAATGTATTTTTTTTCTCATATACTCAAGACTATGTACTGGGGCTTCTTCATACCTGTGAGCTAACTCAGGAAACAAACATCAGTGTTATTACTTTACCAGAACAATTCCAAGTTTGTGTGCTTTTAAGCATGCATTCAAAATACAGTAAGCTGAATCAGAGCAAGTCAATTTTTATTCCATGATAACGGGTGTCCACAGAAGGAATTCATCAGGATGGCAATTGGTGGAAAACTGTGTGTAGAACAACCCTTACAAATGCTTTGCACAGAAAGGACATACAGTGCAGTAGACAACAGTTGAGGTATTTCCTCATCTTGTACTGAGCCAAATTAGTAATTAACTAGTAATGAAGAAAAAAATCGTATTGTTAAGCAAAGAAGAAAAATACTGAAGAAATTAAAAGCTTAGTGAATAAATGTTTAAGGTGAGGATCATTTCCAGAATGTAAATAGTTCTCAAAATGCATGAGGCGTATTGCCATTGTTTTGACTCACTTCCTTGCCCCACAGCTAGGTCGCTAGCTAATGTGACTCAAATATTTGCTGGCTTTGTAATCAATGAGATTGGTGCGAAGGGAATCCAAGGCATGTGTGCTGGTTGTGGCTGGGGTAGAGTTAAGTTTCTTCATAGGAGCTTGTATGGGGCTATATTTTCAATTTGTGCTGGGAAAAGTGTTGATAACACAGGGATATATCCATTACTGCTGAGCAGCGCTTGCACAGAGTCAAGGTCTTTTCTGCTCCTCAGGCTGCCCCACCAGCAGGTGGTCTGGGCGTGCACAAGAAATTGGGAAGCAAGGCAGCCAGAACAGCTGACCCCAACTGACCAACGGGATATTCCAGACCATGTGACATCATGCTCAGCAAAAAAAGCTAAGGGAAAGGAGGAGGGAAAGAGGGCATTAATTATTTATATTTGTCTTCCAGAGCAACTGCTATGCATACTGAAACCCTGCTTCCTGGGAAGGGGCTGGACATCACCTGCTGATGGGAAGTAGAGAATAAATCTTTTGTTTTCCTTTGCTTCCTCGTGGCCTTTGCCTTGGCTTTATTAAACTGTCCTTATCTTTACCCATGAGCCCTTGAGATTATATTTTTCTCTCCCCTGTCCAGCTCCAGAGCTTGGTATCACAAAAATTAAAATGTCAGGTACAACATAGAATAAGTAAAAAGATAATTTTAAACCCACTGACATACGGTTTCATATCACAGAGAGGTACTTTGCATGCTCTAGGAATCAGTACTCACAGCGCTCTTTGTGTCCTCGGTGTTTTGGCAGACTAGGATAAGAGGCACGTTGCTCTCTGCCTTTCTGCTATTCAGAAAACACGTCCAGCTCATGCCCTGCAAACAGAGCCTTCATCCATTGCTGAGAGCTCTTTCTGCAGGCTGGAAACCAGCTTCATAGATACCGGTCTCCAAGGAGCTTATGGAGAGGCAATATCATCATCCCCATTTCCCCAGGGCACAGGAGGGGGAGACGGTGGCTTCAGCTGGGGTATATGGAAAAACAAAGCCCTAACAGGGAGCCCGGATGTCCTGGGCACAGGCCACGGCGCCTCTGCCCCGGGAGCGCCTTGCGACCGCCGCGGGCCAACAGCTGCGGGCCCCGGGAGCTGGCGGGCGGCGGCGCCGCTCCAGCACCTCGGAGAGCTCCCGCCGCCTGGGCTGGAACCGGCGCCGGGGCCGCGGCTGGAGCCGGGACCGGGGCTGGAGCCGGGGCCGGGGCCGGGACCGGGGCCGGGGCTGGAGTCGGGGCCGGAGCCGGGGCCGGGGCTGCCTCCTCCCGCCGAATGGTCGGGGAGGAAGCCCAAACTGCGGGCAGCGTAGCCCCCGCCTTCCTCTTTCTCACCCAGCGGCGCGGCCCTGCCCTGCAGTGCGCGGGGATCAGCAGAGCAGGAAACCTTTTTTCCTCGTATCTTTGTTTTCTGCCTTCCCTGCTAGAAGCAGCTGCGGCTCGGAGGGCGGAGCAGCGTGTGTCCCCTCGCCCCCTGGGGCTCAGGGTGCAGCCGCACCCCCCAGCGCCCTGTTGCCCAGTCACCTTTCCCTGTGGAGAGAGGTCCGCGCTTCGGGAGGCACCGCCGGGTCAGCACTTGCTCCTTGTTGGCTGGCGCCCTCTCCTGCTGCGCCACGCGTCTTCATCGTGGAAGGTGAAGGCTGGAGCTGAAGGAAGCGGGTCCAAGCGGTCCGCAGGGATCAGAGTTAGAGGGAACCACATCACGGTATCTTCTGGGGGTTTGGGTGTCGCAGATCGCATTACTCCCAGGGGCATCTCACGACCTGGTTCATGCGGTGAGGCAGGAAAGGAGCTAGGGCTCGGTTTGTGCGATGGGCCAGAGCTCGGTGTGGCTGCAGGGCAGTAGGTGAATCGAGTGAGTGAAGCCAGCTGGGAGGCCACAATCAGTATTGGAGATTCATGTACAAGGGGAATAAAATAAAAATTGGAGTTTGTGGGCTTGAAGAGGCCTTAAAAAAAATAAGGGGCTAAATTTTAGAAACCTTTTTGCTAAGAGAACCCCAAACTTGGGCTTTTGCTTCAATCCCACATTGTTTTTCTTGAAATTTTTCTGTTCAAACTAAGCAAATGGAATTTTAACAGTCTAACTAGGAAGGTCTCAGCTGTCATGGTACTGGGGACAGCCCCCAACTGTAGCGTCTCTATGATGCTGAAGCAGCCCCACAGAAGGGCCTGTATCCAGAGGTGCACTAATTCTAACTCAATCATTACGCTATAATGCTTATTTTTTTTCCCTTATGAATGCATGCTACAGAATTCAATTTATGTATGTGTGTGTATATATATATATATGTGTGTGTGTGTACAGAGAGACACAGGAAGGCAAGGAATAACGATTCTTCACTATCACGGTATGCATATTCCGGTTACCTGCTACACATCGGCACACGAACCACACACTCACTATAAGCTCATACACATATTGGCATCTCCTTTCTGTTTATAGGTACACGGTTAACATAGAACAAATGAAACAAACTGCACGCAAAACACGGTTAGGAATCAGTGAAGGGAATAGTACTGGCAACCAAAGCGCCCTATTCGTGCATTACTCGCTCAGAGAAGAGCAAGACCTCTGTATTAAAATAGCAACACAGTCCTGCTTTCCTGAGCGCGCCTGCTTGGAGGTAAAGGGATGAGCCATTATTAATGTGGCTCAAACCTGTGTGAACTGCAAAAATAGCTCAGAGGCTGTGTAAGGTACGTCGTGTCAGATGTTCAGCAAAGCAGAACCAATGTTGTGTAAGGAAATATGTTATCGTGGAACTGGCTTAGATGAAGGTTTAATAGTAAAGATGAGACAAAGATTCAAGATAAAAATTGAAGTGCCTTTCTTGGAAGTACAAGTAAGCAGTACTGTATCTGCCCCACTTATGACAAGAACCCCACCTGTGGGTTATAAAAGCCTGAAGTTAGGCCTTTATAAAGGACTGCTTAAATAAAATAATAGGACAGTGATCCTACATATCCCATTATAGCTGTTCAACCTGTAGAAGAAAACCAAAGCTGTTTGTTTTGTTTTATTGTCTATATGTTTCACTTTTGCACTTCAGGCAATTTACATCACACTAAAGGTAAATTTAGTGGTGGGATAAACACCTTCTGGAATGTGGGAATGCCAAGGTGCCACTAGAACCGAGCTAGTATTTGGTGAACCTGATCCAGGTCTCGTTCAGACTAGTCAAAGTCCAGTGTAAGCCCAGGAAAAGAAAGGAAAGAGGATAAATCTTGCTTTGAGGTATCTTGTGCCTCCCAAAGGTGGGGTGACCCCATTACTGCTGTAAACGAGAGAAGGCTGCAGGATGCTGGGCAGGACTCACCTGTTGTTGGTGGTTTCTGTGTACAGGCTAAATCAGAATAACTGCACAGCATCTCAGGAGGGCAAATGATATGTTTCATTTTAAAGACTCATGGCTGAGCACTGCACCGTTAGTTTGCGCATCTCTTCTGTTGTGATGCTGCTCAAAGCTGGGTGTGCACAGCTCCACACGTATAACCACAGCACGTGACGCAGAGCATTCTGCCATTTGTCCCATCCCTCCCTTAAAATACTGCAGGCTGCACTGACGTGTTGTCAGTGCACTCAAAGGGAGAGTCAGGTCTCAGAGCCTCTTTAGGAACTGCTAAATCCTAAAACCCCTCAATCAACTTAATGTCAATGTCTCTTTTCAGGGGTGTATATTGAAATAAATAGTCCTTAAATTTTGATGGAATGAGGAAAATGGCAAAAATACTCACTATCATTTGTGAAATGATAAACCAGAAATCTCCTGGACTGTTTGTGCCCTGCTGTGTGGCTCCTCCAGCAGATATCACGGTGGTTAAAGTCCTCCATGAGGACCAGGGCCTGCGAATGTGAGGTTTCTTCCAGTTGTCTGAAGACAGGAACATCTCCAGACAATGAACAAAAGAATTTTTTTTTCCTCATCAAGTTATCTATAGCAGACAACTGTTACAACATCAACCATGTTGGTCTGCCCACTAGTCATGATCTGTAGGCTCTCAGCCAGCTCCTCATCCATCCCAAGACAAAGCTCGTGCATTCCTACTGCTCAGGCATATGAAGGGGAGCTTCACCCCATCAGCATCCTGGGCTGTCTTTTCTAAAGGGCCTGTATCCATCCATTGCAGTGCTTCAGTTGTGAGCTGTCCCACCAGATCTCTGTGATCCTGATGAGATCCCAGCCTTATAACTGCACACAGCCTCTAATTCCTCCTGCTTGTTCACCATGCTGTGCACCCTGGTCTACAGGTGCTTAAGATGCTGATTTCCCAGAGAAGGTAAAACATCTGTCCCCGCCCTGCTTTCTTTGTGTGCACACACCTGGAATGACCCCACTTCAACTCTCCTCTGTTGATTAAGATGTTTCTCCTGTCCACATCATCCTGCACACTATGCTGATCAACTCAGCCCACCATCTCCTCATTTACTTGCAAGTTGTCATGTCCTTCCCTCGTTGGCCTGGTGGTCAAGTTGAGCCACCAGGCTGGTTGGACTCTGCTGAGTCACGTGTAGTAGTTACTACATGACTGCACAGTCCTACTTCAGCAGGAACTTGGACATGGGGAAACAGCATCTGCTTTTAAAAATAGTTACTTCCCATCAAGGCAAATGCATGAAGTGACATAACCTGCTAAAGTTTACCATCTCCTTTCATAATTCCAAACCGGCACATGTTGATAACTGTTGTGTCAGTAATGCCAGAAAACCATCCTCTCACACATACCTCGGGTTCTTTATGTACTTACATATTTATTTTTCATACTAATTAAGTGTCTGCCTTATATTACTAGAACTAGGTTGAGCAACTCTGCCTGGCGCAGCCATGTTTATGCCAGATCTAAACCAGACCTTATTGTCATGTTAATATTAGCATAATTTAACCATGTCTGAGGCTTAGCAAGATGCTCCAACCTGTTAACCCATCCTGTATGTTCCAAGTGATCCTATTTAATGTCCTGTTTCCTATGTAGCTCGTTTTTAGATTAAAAGGCTACATTTATAACTCAGTTGTACATGAGACAACCAACCGCCTAGTTAACTAATTCTCTCCCTCTATTTCTAAAGATCTAAAAACATGAACAGAATGACCACTTAACACCGAGTCAAACCAAGACAGGTTGTGCAACCTATCGTGGCGATGCTTCTGCACAGGTCATAACTTGTTGCATTCTTTTGTTTAATCCAGATGAGAGTGCCGGGCAAACCTCTCGGGTCACGGCACTGCCAATCACTGTACATCTTGCTTTTTACAGTTCTCTGCTGCTGCTTTTCTGGTTTAAGGTGCAGCACAAAGCAAACATCACAGCTGTGGTACAAATACATCACGGACCAACTGAGACACAAAACCAGTAAGATGTCCTTGTTTTAGTTTTGGAGCTATTATGGGATGCTCTGTGTTCAATAAACCCTGCAGTAAGACTAGGAAAACCAGGAGGAGTGATGCCCCTATTATCCCAAATCTTTCCCGCTCTTTAGGTACGTACATGATTCATATGAACTTTTCAGTAGCACCAGGGAAAAGTACTTTGCAGAAATAGTCTTTTCCAAATATGAAAGAATGAAAAAAAGCTTGGAAATCGTTACAAAATGTACAAAATGATCTAATGAACATGGAAGGGAAGGAAAACTAAGTTGTAAAGTCTGAGGACCAGGATGAAATGAAAACACTTCTGCCCCGTTTGCAGTTATTTGGTAACACAGGGAACCATTTCTATATTATACATTATTAAAGAGGAGACTATTAGAGAGGCATACAGGGCCATAACATCAGCTAGAATGTCATTGATATCATCACACATGCAAGAAATGGAAAAACCTATTAATTCAGCCAGCCCTTTCTCTAGATCTTTTCAAGGGCCCTGTCCAATCCAGCTCCCTGGGTCATTTTCTGCATTAAGGCTTTCTAGAGACTCTCCGGGTTAGTGCTGCCAGTTGACCCTAATTTAATACTTCAATTGAAATAAATTGTTATTTTTACAACTTCTGCCCACCATTTTTCTATTTATTTCCAGAGAAATACATTACTTAATGTCACCAATAAAAATCATTTAACGTGTCACTTCTCCCAGAGATAAAGCTAGCCTGGTGCCAGTACCAATAGCTGTGCACACTGGAGTAGGACACGACCAACAGAAAATGTCTATTGAAGATCAACCAAGGATGGATTAGAGGACATTTCCTCTAGTTTGAGGATATAATGCTGTTCATCTTTAGTATTTCTTTATTTTTAGCTTTCTTTCATGCCATACAATTAGGATTATGTAAGATACACCCTATTAAACACCTGAATAGAAGACAGTCAGATGGAGAAATAGATAAGCATTTAAAAAAAAAAAAAAAAAAAGGAAAATAAGAGAGATGAGAAGTAAAATTTCTAAGGACAAAACAGGTACTTCTCTCATAAAAGTACTGAGAAAATGATCATGAACAATAAGCGTCATGGAGTAACTCATGAAGCAGTAGCTACTTCCTTTAAAGATAGGAATGTAGAAGCATGGAGTGAAAAATATTGCAACTCATATAATAAAAGCCAAGGAAAGATTTGCTCGCAGCTCAGTAAGTAAACCCAACCCACCGGGTGCTCTGAGTGGCCACATCTGCACGGAGAGCTAATATCAGCGTGGAGAGGCACTAGAAAGCCAACCTCAGGTGCTACAGGCAGCCTTCAATCTCACATTTCCCAGCTTCACCATCCTCAGCTTCACAACGGCAGGAACATTTTGTTTCTGCGCAGATAGGCAAGCGCTCAGCTCTCGTTTCCCTTACGCTGTGCACCAGTGGGGGTCTGGCTCTGTTTGAAGAGGTTCACTACCTCAACTTAAGACTACCCTATTCTCTTGACTGTAGTTAACTATAAGGCTTCAAGGCTTTTCTATCCAGTAGATGTCAAATCATTACTTATTTTATGTAGTTTTTATTTTATATGTAGTATTTTATTTTATAAGATCTTCCATGTCTTTTAACCTTCACAGTAAGATGAATCAAGAGGCTGCAAGGAACTCTGGTCACCCAGTTTCACAGAAGTGGCTGCAACCTCCCTTTGGCTGCTACGACAGATAGAAAAGCTCCAAGACTTGCTCCATGTAAGCCTGCAACCTGCCAAGTGAGCATTCTCAGTCCATGCACAGAGGAGATTGTCATTGTGGCGAGAAACACCTGTGCTGCTGCTGCTGCTGCAAGTCTCCCGCCTTCTGCACTCCTGGGAGCTGCCACCCTGACACTGCCGCAGCTCCCACTGCTCCTGCCAGCAAGTGCTGCTTCGTTGGGAACTGGCAGCACTCAGGCTGTCTGGTCTGCAAATTAAACAGCTACTATCGCATGCAGAGATGGATCTTCCTTCCCCTGCCCTCACAGAATCACAGAATCATCATGGTTGGAAAGGACCTCCAGGGTCATCAAGTCCAACCTTTCTCCTAGCATCTCTCTAACCACCACACCACCAGGCCACGAGCTCAGCACCAGCTCCATTTTCTGATGTCCCCTCCTGAGGAGGAGCTGCTGTGCTTCGCCCCACTTCTCCACAATTCTTGCACTTGGCCAAAAGTTGCTCTTAGCTTTAACCCGCCTGTATGAGTTTGAAAGCCTCCTATTTGGGCTTCACTAGAACAGCTCTTAAAGGCCACGTACAGATAGAAATCAATGGGAAATCAACACAGCAGATGCTAAGTGACTGGAAAAATGAAGTCGTTGATTGCAACCCAGAGACCTCTGGTGCAAAAATAACTCTGTAGCTCCTTCAGGAGAAGCCTTGGTAAATCAAATGGCAGAGAGAGCTTGAGACCACATCCCTAGTGTCCACTTGCTGGAGGTTGGAGTAAAAACATAATCTAATTTTAGTTTATTATTGCAATATCATGCAAAGTCCATTTAGGGAAAGAAAACACCTTCCTCAAAGCAGAGGTCTGTCTTGATCCCCTGCAGTCTGGCAAAATGAAATTATTCTCTAGAGCTGATAGCCCCAAACAGGCAAAGAAATGTCTATAAATCTTGGAAACTGCTGTTCTTTAGCTTTCGGGTTCATTAATGGAGTGATGGGCCCTGGAAGAGAAATGGCCTTTTGTGTGATTGCCATTAGCAGGTTTGTTGACAATGAGCCTCCTGACCTTACCAGGCAGCGAGGCAGCACGGGGCGAGCGCAGAGAGTAATTATTGCCCTGATACCTTTTGGTCTGAGCCAGAATAAAAAAAAGTCAGTCTATTTAGTAGCCTTGAAGGTCACTAGTTTTTGCTGTCTGGGTGTGATGTCTTAGAGAGATTTTGTGACTGAAATGAAACTTGAAACATGACTCTGTTCTGTCTGTAATCAGCATGAGCCTTGCAGACAGGCTGGTATTTCCCACCTTTGATTGCTCGCATGGATGGGGTGAGCGTAGAGCCAAAGATCAGCGGCTAGAGAAGGGCTCCTGGTACCTGGGAGCAGGGGCAGGAGGGGAACGGGAGGAGCCTAAAACTGAGGAGAGATTTCTGATGGTTTTCCTGGGATCTGGACATCTCCTTCCCAGCACTGCCACGCTCACCATTTTTCCCGGTTGCCAGGAGAGGAGAGTGTGTGACTGGAGGGTTGCACCTGTCCAAAGGCAGCAGATGGAAGTCAATAAAACAGTCTTGAGAGACGAGAGCTCCTACTCGGAGCTCTCAGAGCTGCATGACTTGCTGCAGCCTCTTCCTATTATATTGGCTTTCCTCCCTGCCACAAACTGTTTGGTTCACAAAACTGAAATTACTGGAAGACACTGCAGAGAAATGAAGGTCTAATGATCTCCAATTTATTCTCGGTCCCACTGGCAGTTTAGCCTTTATGACACAGAGTATTTTTAATTAGTTTTTGAGTTTCCTCTTTGGAAGACCACAGGCTCCAGATGGTAGGTGATCTCATCACCTCTCCCTTATAGGGGGTTTGGCCTATTTTGCTTATCTTCAGCTCTCCCTTGTTCCAGTGCAGGTGGGGTGAAACCGCAAATTGGTAGGAAAGGATTCACAAGAAGTAGAATCCATCCAGCAGCAGAAATAGCAACAGGCTCTCAGCTCTCCCAAAGGGCCTGGATTGGGAAAAGGACACTTCTGTCAAGTGGAAAAAAAAAGCCCCAAACAAAAAAAAAAAATTGAAAAAAGCAACTTAAGTGGCTGGATATTGCAAAATTTCTACCTGTCAGCTCCGTGGATTTCTGGAGCAACGCGGAGTAGAGTCTGACCAGTTTAACAGAGGAATTGCATCTCCTGGAGCAGGCTGAATGCTGCAGACTTAAAAATCCTCCTGTTGTGAATGAAGGAGTGAGATCCACTCTGCCGCTGCTGGTCCAGAAAGGGGGTCCCTGTGGGGTCCCGCCAGCCGAGGGCTGTACGGTGCTGGCTCTTGCACAGTGCTGTGGGTTTATCTGGTCACTGAAATGTCTTCTACTGTCCTACACACCCCTCCGTAGGGGGGAAGGGGGGTCGGTGTCAGGGTGAACAAGCACAGCCCATCCTGAGCTGGGGATGCCCCTTAGAGGCAGAGGTACCCTCTGCTTGAGCTCCAGCTTTTCCTTCTGGTGTTTACCAGGAATTCCTTGTCTCGGAAATTCTGCCCAGGGAACACGGAATGCACGAGAAACTAATTAGACATAATCAAGGACTGGAAGGGGAGGAGTCCTTATTGCTAGAACTAGAGGTTTGAAACACTGAGCAGCCTCAGAGAGCCTCGTGTGTGTCTCGCCTACAGAGGAGGAGAAGGACTGAGACTGAACTAACGTGGATCACACGAATACATCAGTGCCCAGAGTAAGCACTGCCATCCACGCCTGCGAGCGCCCTTTCCAGTGACAGATTCATGGTCCTCAGAGAAATTAGACTCGGTTGTGGATGGAATCTAATCTCAGCCCATGTCGTTAAACATCTGCAGGCCAGATTTGCTGTCCTACCCAGGCTGCTGTTACGGGTGGGAGAACGATGCTGCAGTTGATCATTCTAGGGAATTCCCTCTTGTTTTTCCATGAAAAATAGGAAATGAGGGCTGATCTCTCTATGTGCAGCAGGGAGAATATTCCTTTCAGGATGTGCTGTGCTCTGGAGAGCTTGGCCAGAGCCCCCCAGCCGGGGGTCTCCACTGGGTCAGGCGGGTTTGGGGGTTACGCCTGTGAGGAACATCCCTGCCTGGGCTGCTCCACAGCGCTCGACTGCCCGTGGGTCAGCTTCGCGCGGGAGGTGGTAACAAGGATCAAGTAGTAGCAGCTTCACAGGTATAATCCAAAGTGAAACTGTCATTTCCTGGCAAACTTGCCAAGGTCCACACTGGTAGGAATATAGTGCTGCTCTCATGGTAGAACAAATACGATTATCTTCACTGTACTGTTTTTATGGAGGGACAGTTTCCATTCAAAGGCAAGGCCACAGTGCCTAGTGCTCAGAAATGATGGCCAGGTCCTGCTTTCCGGGTGAGGCGTTGGGCCAAGACCCTGCAGGACTTGGTGTCTCAAGCTGAGCACGTCCCCGGCACCTCACGTGGAGGCAGGGAGGATGCTGTACCATCTTTCCCCAAGCTCCCAGCTCCAGGGCTAACGCGTACGGAGTCAGCTGAGCCTCTTTTCATCCACAGTGCAGACAGACTCCGATGGAGAGGTCTGGAGCTCGCTGCGTAACTCATTGATAACGTAACGATACCAGCAGGGAGTTGCGCTGTAGGTGGGATCCAGCAATGAACTATTCTCCATAGGTGAAATTCTTCTTGCCCTTTCCTGCTATTGGTGATTCCATCAAAAACCCGAGACCAGGGCACGTTCCCAGCACAGTGCCTTCCAGAGGCACGCCTGAGCTCGTGGAATGTGTAAATGACAGTGAATCAGGAAACTTCCCGCTGTTCCCAACGATAACACTTCCTGTAATTTGCATGATAAAATTTGCTGATTTCAGATAGCGTTTCTCAGGACGGATTATTTGACACCCAGACTGTATGTTAGGTCATGAATTATTTTGCTGTGCTCCTAACTGATCACAGTCACGAATCCCGATTTGCTGACATTGAGTCCCAAACAAAAGCGCAGAACCTTGTCTAATAGAGCTGTGAAAAAGGGTAGTCAGGAAATATTAACAAGTTTCATATGGTAATTTATGTAAATATAAACCATAACTCAGTTGAAAAGATTCAGTTGAACCTATAGAAAGAGTCTGAAAGCCAAGGTTTTCGTGATAGAGCATGATTTGGTACTTAGTCTTTACAACCCAAATGTTGTATTTGCTGGTGCAGAACAAAGAAGGGAGAAGCAGAAGCTCCACAAACAGTGAAGCATTTCCCAGTTTTGAGTTTAGGGTCTTCAATGGGGCATTTTTCCAGGATTATGAACAGGCCCTTTTGAATTACCTCTCTGTAGAAGAATTATTACAGCATTAAGGTCCAGGCGGCTGCTCTCCTTACATCCTTGTACGCTTAGCTGTAGGGACAGATCCTGATTCTCCCGTGCCTGCAGGGCCGGTGCTTGGTGGGGCGGGAATGAGACGTGAGCCTTCCCTGGGCAGCCAGCCTGGGCTCAATCCATCCAGATCCTGCGATGGAAGCAAACCAGACGACAAGACAACTTCTTTCTGGGGGCAGACACCATCTCCTTCACGGAGATGGAGGGTGAACACGTGGGAGATCTTCCAGTCGGCTCTTCACACCCACTGGAGATCTGCTGGTGCAGATCGGAGCGAGGACGCTGGGCTTCCTTGGGATCTGGGTGCCTTCCTTAAGGTAATTTCCCACCTTCTTAGAGCCAGCTCTTCCGTGTCCAGTCTGACTTTTGCAAGTACCTTGTATTTTAATTAAATACTTTTAATTAGTCTGCCCGTAATCTGTCAGAGCTCTCGTGCTGAGGCATAATTAATGTATGTATTAAACCTCTACCTTGCAACTTCCACTGTACGTGTGCTTTCAAAACAAATCTGCACTTGTGTTTGAAGGGACGTAACAATAACAGCACTTGGCACTTCTTGTTGCTGGAATAACTGTATTGTGCATTTATCAAGTGTCGTTCCCCTGAGGCTGTCCAAAGGGCATCAGTAAAATGTGTGTGTACTCAGCACCTTGCAAGATTGAGCCTCCAGCTCACAATCAATATTTATAAATTATGCTTCAACCTTAATGCAACGTGGGACTTTCTGGGGGTGTTAGACCTTATTTGGTTTCCAGTAGAAGCGAAATACTGAGGGCCTGCATCTGAGGTATGCTGAAAGCCAAATTTTCAACACTCAAAATTCAAAGGCAAGCTCTTCTAAATAGCTCGGCTTCCATTTTGGCACCAAAAGAAGTGTTTAGATTGTCAGAATTGCTTTAGCACATTGGGTCTGAGGCTGAACAGAAAACGCGCTTTCGGTTATAGGTGATCTTTGGCTGTTGGGGCCACCGGCTCTTTCTACAACTGAATCTCGTCGAGGTGCTTTAGCACTGCAGAGTTAGGGCAATAATCTAAAGAAAAGGGGCACGGGGCCTTCCTGATAAACATAGCCTGCTGTCCTTCAGAGATACTGGCTCATTACTGACTGTGGAAAAAAGGCCATTTACCGAAGCACGAACACCATTCGCATCCCCCTTTTCCTGGCTGGTTTCCCACCGAAATACTGATCCAGGCCAGGGCTTGTTTAGTTTGCAGTTCAGTTTGCACAGCCCGGCGTGATGCGGAGAAGACAAAATGGAAAATGTGTTTCAGCAGGAAGGTTTCTAAGTGAGATAAATACTTGGAATATTGAACAGTAAAAATATTATTTTGACCAGCCCTGGTCCTTAAACTTGGCTTAGATCTAAGACCTCTCTCTGCTCACAGCTCAGCTCAAGCTCCAGCCGTGTTGCCATCCACCGTTGTGGTCTCCGAGCATGGTCCTCAAGCCACCGCGGCTCTTTCCCTTTGTCTCCGCTCCTCCCTGCTTCCCCTAGGCAGAGAATGTATTTCACATTAAGGGGAACGGCCGTAAATCAGAGTGGAAGTCGCCTGAGCGATGGAGCCCCAGCCAGCCCCGCTGCCGTACCTGGGCTGCTCTCGGAGTGCTGGGGACACGCTGAAGACGGAGAAATGCTGCAGCTCGAATTGCCTTTGCCTCGGCCGGGCATAAATCCGCGCAGCTCCCCGAAGATGCCGCCCGTGCCTTCCGCAGCTTCGGAGGCAGCGGCCCCCGTCCTATCTGCCCCATTCCTCATCCCGTGTTCCCGCTGCACTGCCAGTTATTATGTGTTAAGTAAAAATGGAGACCCAGAGACTTGAGTGTTATTGTGAGTCACTGGTTCAGCTGGGTTCTTTATTATTATTAATGATGAAATACTGAGGCTGGGCTGCTAATGAGTCTAAGCTCCCTCCTGTGTGTTTATTTTTCTTCCCCCTTCAAACTGTCATTTCAGAGTAAATTACTTTTCCCTGCATCTTTGTCAGGCAACATTGTACCAGCACATCCACCCCCATCTCACCCTCTGCTCTAATTTCAGGCGTATTCGGTTTCTCTCAATGCAGTTTACTAAGCAAAGTACGGCGTATCCTCCCATCTGTCTTACTTAAGTGGCACGATGCGCCTCAACAGCAGATAGAGACATCATTTTTATTACGCTCAGTTCTGGTTCTTGTTTTTTCTCTGAATTATTTACTAAGCCATTACCAAGGGGGGAGAGGTATGGGGCCGGAGGAAAAAAAAAAATACCTTTTTTTATGTGGTGGGGGGAGGAAGAGCAAAGAATTTTTCAAGCATCACTCAAAAACTCCACTGTGATTTTCTCGCCTTTGTTCCATCTTGTGTTAAACATGTTTGTGTCAGGCAAACAACCCACATTAGATGGAATTTCACACCATTCAAAGCATCAGTGTCTCCAGCCTTAATGTGTATTATGTTCAAACGTGCAACGTAATCCATCAAAAACCCCTGCAGACCTTGCGCTTTCCTCCAGATTTATCTGTTTGCAGCCTCCCTCTCCGTGCGCGCACGTAGCCAACCTTCTGTCGGTGCGTTTTTTTATGTATTTGGAAACAGCAAACCAGATTCTCAGTCAGTGTATGCTATCACAGCTCCACTGGCTTCTTGCCCGCGGATTTATCCCGGCGGAGGGGACGTGCTTGTTGCTGGCTGGAGTCTGCGCTTGCAGGATTAACTGGGGGGGTTCATCTCCGCTTCTGTTCCAAACGCGGCCAAACTGACCAAACCGTTCACATCATCACAGCCTCAAGTCGGAAGAGCCGTGTGGCCGTTGCCTGCCTACCTCCCAGACTCACCTGGAAAGAATATTTGATTTTGCCAGGAGGAAGATGTTTTGAAGTCAAGCACAAGGTTTGCGACAACGAGGGAAAGCGACTCCTGGAGGGGCCTGACCCGGGGCCGGCAGCGCTGCTGCGCTGGAGGTTGTGTTGGCTGTGACAAGGAGCAAATTGAACTGCAAGGGGAAAAAGCTGCTGTTCCATTTGCAGAAGTTAATAGAAAAAGATCAAGAAGAAACAAAATCAAACCCCTTCCAGTAAGGGGAGAAAATCTGTATTTGATTTGAAGCAGAAGAGCAGCTCCTCCTCTGAAAAGGATGCTGAAATAAGTGGTGTGAGATGAACATGGATATATTCACGTGGATTTAGGAAACATTAATGAACTATTAATATATAATTTAAAGAGCAGCACTGTGGTGCAAAACAGACCTGCCCTTACTGAGGTGGTTTTCCTTTCAAAGCAATCTCCCGTGAATTTTGAACCCCTTTGCACAGAGGAATCTGTCTGGGCTTTCTGGCAGAAATAGCAGGAAACACTGTGACATGTTTAATTCTGTTTTTCACTGGAGAATTCATTTTTTTCCTTCAGACTCGTTTTTTCTAACCCAGCCTTCCCATCTCAGTTCATTTTTTCACAGCGCACATCTCCATCTATCATCACTCAGCGTTTACCATTTCAGCGTGTAAACGTGGTGATTTCTGCAAATCAGAAAGTAAACCCATTAACATTTGAAGCGGAACGGAAATTTTGAGTTTCTGATCATTAAAAGAGTTTGGAAATGTGGAGAAAAATATTTTCCCTCTCCCTTAGTCCAAACCAAAGCTGCAAAATAAAATACTCCAAGCAGCTGCTGCAGGTGAAGGTGGCACGATCACACGCCTCTCCCAGGTGGGGTAACAAGAATGATCACTAGGTTTGCTGGTTTACACACTGATCCCACATACCTGGCTAATACGTGACATTTGGATATTAGGAAGAAGTTCTTTACTGGAAGAGCGGTGAGGCCTTGGAACAGGCTGCCCAGGGCAGTGGTGGAGTCACCATCCCTGGAGGTGTCCAAGAACGGGTGGATGTGGTGCTTTGGGACATGATCATGGGGTCAGGGAGATGTTGGGATGAAGGTTGGACCTGATGATCCTAGAGGTCTTTTCCAACCTAAATGATTCTATGATTCTGTTTTTTTCAAACCACTTTGTGTAAGGAAAAAGAGGCACAACTCGGTGAGACTCGCTGATGTCCGCGGAGGGTTTTGCATCACCAACCACGTCTCGGTCAGGACACGCTTCGCTGGAGGCTGTCCTGGAATTGCCCCTTCCAAAGAGGGTGCCTTGTTACGCAGCTTACCGCGCTCCTGCTTTGCATAGGTGGATGCACATATGCTTAATTGGTCTCCAAATGTCAGTAGCAGTTTGCATAAGCCTTCGTTAGTCTTTCGAGGCTGCTGCTTGCCATGAATGGGGAAGGAGCAGAAGGGGCGTCGGGGGGAGGAAAGGCTTTGTTGGCCTGGCTGCTCGTGTGAAAGATCGTGCTTTGTGCTCTGAGGCCAGCTGTCTTCTCCCCTCTTCTCCTACATCCTGGCAGCAACTTTCTTCACGCCTTCATGCGAGCTCTTGCCAGACTATCTCTGCGAGAGGGAGACGTGTTTGTCCTCGTGGTGCATCTGCTCTTGCTTTTTGCCCAGGTGCTGCTGCCGGCTCACACACGCCCCGGGACCCGCCGGCACGTACCGAGCACGGTGCTGGGTGTAACAGGAGCGCCCAGGTCACGGACCGGAGACGGGGCCCGTCGTGGGCCTGGGACAGGTCGGTGGCTCTGCTCCAACGTGGTTGCGTGAGAGCAGCAGATACACCCCGTGTTAAACCAGTCTTGAGTCTGCGTTTAAACCACCGCTGGTTATTTTTAATAAACCATTTACACAAATATCTGCCAAAAAGTAGGTTAGACAGACCAGTCCTTGTTTTGGGAGGAAAGAGTATGGACCACGCTTTTCATAGCCATATTTTCTATGAATAAATTCCAAACGAGGACTCCCCAAACAGGGCTCGTCCGCAGCATGGCACAGGAGATGCTCCAGGCGTGTTGTGAATCCCCGGTACCTGCCCTGATTCAGCAGGTCTGGGTAGATGATGTGGGACTAGACTGTGGCTGGAGGACGTTTTCATTTCCAAGCTCAAAAATCTTCAATTACATATTTTAAAGTGTGTGATTTAGGAAAATACGGTCCATTCCATCTGCTTTGCATTAATTTGAATGACTGATTAAGAATACAGGTTGAAATATTACAGCTACTAATAATTTCTCCACATGGCTAGCTCTTAATGGATGGAGAGAAAATAAAGAATAAAGCTTGTTATCAATTTTCACAGGCAAGCTTTAATCCTTTTACTTCTGTGAGAAATGTGTTTGTTTATAGTAATTTTATTTGTTTAACAATTTCCCTCATTTTCTTAATCTTTGCAGTAATTATTTCATCTTCTATAAATATTTAACTAACTTTATTCTTTATAAAAATGACTATATTTCAGTGTTTTTAGCAGCTCTCCTTTCTCCAGTGAGTTTCGGCTCCTTTCCGAGCACCTAAGCCTGGCAGCAGCCTACTGATTGTTGTTACCCGTATTGTCCGGAAGACTCAGCTGACATTCCAGCCCCAAGATAATAGATAATTTTCTCTAATTTTCCCCAGTGCATTGTTTCTCCTTGACCTGCTTTTATAGACTAGTTTGGCCATTGACTTCTTGGCCTCATCCTCTGAATTGAACACTGATAATGACAACATCATTCGAAGCAGTGCCTGAAGATCAGCTCGGGTTAATGTCACAGGTTTATCACCAAAAAAAGAAAAGGGAAAAAAGCAGGGGAGCAGTGATGGGCTGTGAGTTGTAAGTGTCTCTAATTGGCCGCTTTGTTTGTTTATCAAAACTGCAGGTGCTTAAAGTTACTGTCAGCAATCAATCATTGTAACTCCTGGAGCCGGCTCAGTGGTTGCTCTTGAGTTGTGTCTGCAGGTGTGTCCAGACCTGCTGCCGTTGAGCTATAAAGTCAGGAAACTGGGGTTTACTGGGCGATGCTGGTGGGATGGGGGTTGTTGCCTGTGTGTCTTTCTGCTGAGTGATCCAGCTCAGGGAGTGGTCTCCTTGCAGAGCAGCTCCTGTGGTAATAGGGAGCTCTGGCAGGTGCTGAGGAGGAGCTGGGTGTCTGAGCAGGTTGGGTCGAAGCCTCGTGTGTTCTGCCTTTGTGCCAGCCACCAATGACCCTCCTGGGATGGAGCCCTCGAGGGCTGAACGGGTACTCTGTGGTTGTGAGTGAAGGTCTTCCATTACTTCAAGCACATTGCTGCAGAAGGTATGTAGTTCTCCTTCTCTGACCTTCCCTGGTGTTTTTGTTGGCCTTGGAGAAGGGATTTGAGAAGCAATTTAGCTTTTTTTTATAGCTCAAGGTCAAAGTTGGCTGTCTCTATGAAACATAATAATGTAGAATCCAAAACAAATGGTAGGGCCGCTGTGTCCCTGGGTGGCACAGACTGGCAGGATGCCATGCGTGCTTCCCAAAGGGTTCCTGGTGCTGTAGGAGAACTCCTGAACATGTTCCCTTCCAGCCCCGCGCTGCTGGCTGGGCGCAGCTGCCTGCCCAGCCTGTCAGCCCTGGGGGTCTCGGGCCACTGCTCTGATGGATCACCCCATAAATGGCTTTGCCATCATCAGAAGGTTCTCTGGGCTGTGTTAGCGTTGCCTCAGAGAAGTACCCATAAATATTGCTAGAGCCCTGGAATTGTTGTGTGGGTGACAAAGATGTCCAGAAATCACGGTGCTCTATAAAATGTAGTTGTCTTCCATAATACATCATCAATTTGATTTTGAAAAGCTCACTATAGAGAGAGAAATAGAAATAGGAAGGAGAAAAGAGCGTGATATCCACAGCCAGCTGGGTGAACCAACAGATCTGATAAATGTGATTCTGCTGGAAGTACCGACCAGGTCTCAGGGGGACAGCTTAACCCTTCATCTTTGGAGCTGCGGAAATACGTCAGGTCCATCCAGTGCTACACTCACCATTAAAATTAGGGGTCCCTCCTCATGTGCTGTGGTTCTAGTTAGTCCAGGTCTTTCCCTTGCAATGCTGTGGGGCACGGGGAGCGCGGGGCCTGTCCCCTCCCTGGAGAGGCTTCTGCCCTGAGCTCCCCGGTGCGGGCCCGAGGAGTGACCTGCTCCCTCTTCTCTTAAATTAGTGATGATAGGACGAGGGGAAATGGCCTCAAGTTGCGTCAGGGGAGGTTTAGATTAGATGTTAGGAAGAAATTCTTCACTGAGAGGGTGGTTAGGCCCTGGAACAGGCTGCCCAGGGAGGTGGTGGAGTCACCATCCCTGGAGG
>JAVSBS010028076.1:38206-51545 GCA_033124195.1 Coracias cyanogaster | reverse complement strand
CTTTCCAGCCACTCCTCCCCAAGCCTGTAGCGTTGCTGGGGGTTGTTGTGACCAAAGTGCATGACCCGGCACTTGGCCTTGTTAAATCTCAGTGCTTTAGTGCTTCACCAAAAGGAGCAGAAGTCACAGAGGTAGTTGCAAAAATAATGTCTTTTGTAATGGTTTTAATAAAGAACTTTTTCCTACCTTGTATATCTCTTTAAAGACTGGTTTATTCCGTTTGGAAAATTAATCTGTTATTTGTCCCAAATGTGACATGCATTCGACACAGTTAAATTATATTCTTTGGATGTCTTTGTGACAGTGGTAAAAGCGTGAGCTGAGAGGGGCTGAGGCAGGATAGTTCTCCAAAAGAAAAGCCTGTTTTCCAGAAGCTGGCAATACATTGAATATGAAAAAAAAAAACCAACCCATCTAACTAATCTGTTAGTTGAGAAGACTGCTTTGGCTTGTGAACTTAATGTAAAGCCTCACCAGTCGTCTCAGAGTATATTTTTAATTTAGAAACTTAATGATTGTAATTGCTTTCATCACTAACAAAATTGTCAAAGTAAAAGGTATAACACTGATTAGGTGAAGTCACTGGATGAATTTGTTGAGAATTCTAGGAAGATTAGCCATATATTGTGGGAGATAAGTGGTTGTGGATAAAGCCTTGAGGGGTGCCTGTTTCCTAATTCTCTCATGTTTTGGTACTGTGATTTGTGTCCAGTCTCTGTGATCTGAGAATGCGTATTTTCTGTCAACACCTAGGGTTTTTACTCAAGCTGTAACCAAATTCTTCTTTTCATTACCGTGGATGAATTCTAGTGAATTTAATGGGAGTGATAGAGGAATAACTGGGGGGAGAGGGAAAGAGGAAAAAAGATTTCCACCCCCAAGGAAAAAAAAAGTAAAAAAAAAGACGAAATTACTTCATGTAGCAGAGCTTGGCATTAGTGCTTAAACAGATGGCTATGATGATAGGACTGCAGGCACCAGCAAGTCAAGGTAGAGCGGACAGAGAATATTTGTTTTGTACGTGTGTATGGTAAGTGGGAGCAGTCACATCACTTGTTCTTTTTATAATGTGAGTCATGACAAAATTACTTTAGCTTTCAGGAATTTGAAAGAGAATGAGGAGAAAAAACCACTTGGCATATGCAATTTAATGCTTTTAACTAGAGAAAGGGAGCTAAGCTAATACTCAAGTGTTTCACGTGTTGCAGGCAGGCGCTAATGTACCCAGAGGGTAGTTAAAGACTCCTTGGAGAAACCTCTCAGACACCTCATTCTCGCCTCATCACGACAGCCTCACTTCCCACAGTTTAAAAAAAAAAAAAAAAGACACCCTGAGTTGCCAGTAAGGTGGGAGATGTGTGGATCATTTTTCAGTCCTGCTATTCTCAATAGTTCTCCTACAGTGCCTTCTCTTCAGCTGGACCCTCAGATGTTTAAGTCATTATTTAATAATTTTCTCTATGTAGTGATGCCTTAAGTACAATTGCTTTCAAGCCAGGGTGAATTCCCAGCTGTTACTATCCTACAAAAAAATCCCATCCTTCAATACAGCATAATGGCACTGGACACAAATCTGGTCCTGTTCTTCCAAAACTCAAAGACTGTCACTACCTAAATTGAAGGAGACCATCTGCTCTGTCTTCATAGTCTGAATGTGTGAACAGTGCTGCCTGCTAGAGCAGTTCTGATTCCGCCCTGTGAGAGCAGCAATATAGGCAGGTACATCCAGTCTCCCATAAGCAAGTCAATTACAAATCCATCATTTAAAGGAAAAAATAAAGATAAATGCATTTTTCATTTTGCTGAGAGCATTAGGTTACAGAAGTAAGAGGTGGAAAAGCCCTGCCATATTCCATTTAGTTGGTTTGCCTAAGTGCAAAGCAGAATTATTCCCCAGCAGTATAACCTGCAGGGTTTTGCTGTTATGTATAAAGGTAGCATTTATTGCATATATATTACTGCAGCGCCACTGGGGTTTTCATGTTACTCTCGCAGCTAATGAAGTGGCACAGCTCTGCCCTAAGGTCTGACCTAGGCAGCTTCTTGGGCTTTTGTCTGTTTTCCTGCCAGCAAATCATTCCTGGCTAACTTTGCTCTCCTGAAGGAGTTGCTCCTGGATTCAAAAACACTGAAGGGAAGAGTTATATGGATGAGGAGGAGACAGAGGATGAAGGAGAGGAAAATAATTTGTATGCTGGAGAATATAATACAAAAGGTGACTGTGGAGAAATCTTATTGGCAACCAATTATTCAGTTCATTGGCAAACAATTAGTCAATGTTGTGAATACCTCAAATGCCTTTAAATCATTGGGTGCCTGTTACCTTGCAGGATTGAGTCTGTGGTACTGAGATTCATAAACCTTAATTATCAGCAATTCCTAGGCACATTTGGCTGTGAGTCATGGCAAGAAGGGCAGTTCTGAGTTTATCTTAACAAGTTCTGTCTCTGTGCCTGTGTACTGAGAGACTCTCTCTGCCATGCATAATGACAATGTTTCAATGACACAGTTGATGCACCTTAGGAGATCTCAGATAAAAACAAAAAAGCTGGGTTGCATGGCACCAATACATTTATTCTGCTTTCTCAGTTTTGTTCAAAGGATTTTGGTGTGCACTGGTAGACTTTGTGCTGGATCTTGGACTATTTACACACCTCTGGTTATATGCTGGGTCAGGTATGTTTAACCCCAGCTGGTATGACAATGGCCTTAAATGCTCTATTGTATTCTCTAGCTAATTTAACAGAGGTGCAGCTGTGGTCTTATGCATGATCTATATCAAATTAGTACTGTTAGGCATTATGGGTGTCTGGTGTTAATGATTGTGCAATCACGCCCTCCGGTCAGAGAACATTCAGGGAAAGCCAGCAGGATGTGGCACAAGAGAAGTGACAGGAGTTTCCTTAAAGAGATTAAGGATTATTAAGGGATTAAAGATTATTAATCTGTTATGATTTTGTCTGTCTTCCTTTGCCCTATGTCTCTGTAATCCGTGTTAGAAACTTCATCCTCTGATCCAAGCTGCCGTCGTAAGAGTGTACTTCCAAGCATATAAGTAGGCTACATCCAGTTCCTGAAGACAGGAGTTCAGCTCCTGCAGATTTTCAGACCCTATTCCATGGTCTCAAACACTCTTATGCAGCACCCTTGCTTTCATACATCGGAGAGAACGTGGGATGTGCAAAGGATACCCGAGAAAACTAGAAATGGGGAACTTCCTCTTTTGCTGTAGGGGAGCGTCAGGTATGTTTAGTATGACAGTAGCCATAGTTCAAGGCTTCCATGCAACTTCATGCAAGTTCCAGATACGTTTTTACACCACTGAAATCAGCTATTAACTTACTTAGTATTAATCTTTAATAGGCTATTTGGAAAAGGGTAGATGTGGACCTGGACTCTGCGGACAGAAATCTAGCTTTCCTTTTTTATCTAAAAGTGCATTTTGGTGTCAGTCTCAAATGGTGCTGGGAGATATGCTGATTGATGTCAAGCCTTTAGTCTCTACTAATGGTTCATGTTGGACCTAGTTCAGAAATGGAGGTAGGTTGTCTTATTCTGGAGTAAATCTTAAGGAAAGAAAGAGGTCTTGTTATCTTCCCACTTCTATATCCATGAGACACAGTGATATGCTGACTTCTGATGGTGCATAGGGATGCATTTGCTCTTTTCTTTATAGGGGAAATTGTCTGTAAGTTTCAAAGTCAAGTCTCCTGAATTATTTTCCTCTTTGTTAATATGAGTTGTTTCCTGATCTACATTGTAGCTGTAAAGAAGGGTTTAAAAGCACATGCTAGGCATTGGAGTGCAGCTATTTCTGAGTTGAAATGTGACCAGTTTTTACATTCGAAGGTTCTTTTTCTCTGTCCACTGAAATTCTCATTTTGTTCTGTCTCTCTGGTCTTTTAAGCTTTGTGAGTTTACTCCCACTATTAACCTTTTTCTTAGAAGCATTTTTCCTGTCTCTGTGCTGCCTCACATCTAACTGATCTTTTGCTCACCCTTTTTAGGATTCATCTTTTTCTCTTGACTTGCACTGTTGCCGATTGCTACAGTATCTGAGCCAGTTCTCTTTTCAAGAATAGAGGGACCAGTTTTGTAAGTGTGTGAAACTCAGAAGACTAAGAATTACTTTTTCAGAGCTCAATTTTCCCCACTCTCAAACTGCAAGAGGTTTAATACATGGTTACACAGGGCAGGGAGAGATGGTGGGAGAACAAACTCTGAAGGAGGAGTGAAGCAGAGGCAGAGAAGAGACTTCCTCCTCCCTCCTCTAGGAAGCTTTCCCCTAGGACTGGAATGAAGTACTTCTGCGTAACAGAACAGATCAAGAGAGGAGAAATCTCCAGGGAACTTCTGGGTTTCCTCTGTCTCTTTTTTCATCCTGCAATGCACAATGCTTTGCTTGAGGCAGGATCTTTGTGGTGTTTTCTTGCTTGCTGAAGATGTAAAAGGAATACTTTGAGTTTTGAGTTTCACTCCAGCTGAAATGGAAGAGCTTTTTGAAGTCAACATTTTCCTCCAGCTCTCAAGCATTCATCCTCCCTTCCACACCATGCCATCAGTTGGTGTGCACGAAGCCTCTGGCACCCTAGAGGGAGGAAGTGTGTCCTGGAAAGGTAATTCTTAGTCTTGTGTGCACATAAAGCTGTTCCCTAAAATCCTGACTAAAGACTTGGCTGTGGTCCCAGCTGGAGATGAGAGCATAGTAAATTCAGTCTGTGAAAAACCCACTTACACAGGAGGGAATAGCATAAGTCACTCACAGTTTTTTCTTCCTTTTGCTGCTGTGATACAAAGGGAACAGGAACAAGTCATCAGAGGATCAACATCCTGGAATGAACTTGGATATAGAATTGACCTCTTCTCCTTTGCTTACTTTCTCTTCTCTCCTTCTCCCATTTTCTTCTGTTATTTAATTTTCTAAACAAACGTCCCCTAGCGTGCACTGTGTAAATATTGTCACTGAATTACTGTCTGTTTGCTTAGCTCATTAGAGAAAGCCATGATAAGCTTTTTAATTACAAAATTACCTTCACCAAATCAATTTCTTTCATTTAATGAACTGAAGAAAACTGCAAATGGGAGGGGTAACATTCCCTTTTCCCCCGAAGCATAAATTCACTACCTCCGACCTCTGAGTTCCTACATAAAATCAAGGTAGCCAAGAAATAGATTTTCTAAGGTTTTTGTTTTTTTTTTTTTATTGTGAGTTGAAGAGTATTTTGAGCCTGCCTTTGTTTTCTGTCTTGTGTTGTTAATCCTTTAGGGGGTTGGTTTGTATTCCCTTCTTTTGCATTTTACTCTATGTAATTTTTTTATCTTCACCTTGGAGCAGCAGCCACAAAACTGAATGTGCTTGAAAGCAAAACCGTTCATGTAGCTTTCATTCCATGCTTCTTCATGAAATGTTGCTTCTCCATGAAAGCATATTATCAGTAGAAGGAAGCTTCTTCAGCAATTCCAGAGGAAACTGGTTGGATGGAAAGAGATTATTGGTGGCTTTACAGGCAGTTCATGTGAAGAGAATAGCAGTTCGGAAAGGAAGGATGGACGACAAATTGATTGAATTGCTCAGTGGCCTAGTGGATATGTTTGCACCCTAGTTTTGCTGTAAGACCTTGAATTGAATAGAGTAAAATGTTGAAGTCACGATAGCCTGAATGATCCCAAGGTGTCTACAGGTAGACTGTGGCAGATGTAGGTGTATTGAACATTATATTTCTCAGATGCGGACTCTATCCTAGTGCACATGGTTATCTTCTTTGTCCGTGGAGTGGCAGACTGAGTGCAGCATCTGCATTTTCAAGATTAATTTGCAGTTTAACAACTCAGATGAAACCGTAGAGAAGACGAGTTTGTGCTAAGATGCTGGTTAGGACTGTAACCCGAAGCAAATAGCAAATAAGGTATGGACAAACTTCCTGTTTTGTTGATTTGCTTTTGAGGGTGGTCCTCTCCAGTGAAGTGGTGGGATAGATAGATATATTAGTGTCTTAAGCTGCTTGAGTTAAATTTGCCAAAGCTTATCTGTCAGAACTGTCTATTCATGTTCAGAAGTGGGTCTGGCAGTAAGAGAAAAGGTTCTCTGCATATTTGTGTAAGATTTCCTGTTATTCTTGTTCTGGTATACTGTCAAAATGGGTGGTGTTATTCCCAGGGATAAGGGACTTATGCTTTGAGCCTGAAAATAACTAGATATTCCTGCTAATATGATCAGAAGTGAAGTCATTTACAAAGCTAACACTTGTCACCTGTACACTTCAGTGTCAATGTTCTGCAGAGCTGTGTGGGGACAACCCACACTTCTCATACACTGCTTGTTCTTACCTCTAGAGAGTTAAGAAATACTTAACACTATGGCACTGAAAAGAACCAAACTCCAAACAGTATTTTTAAATCCTTGAAAAAAGTGCTTTGAACTCAGATGTAAACTGCTCAGATACTGGAATAGGCTGCCCAGGGAGGTGGCTGAGTCACCATCCCTGGATGTTTTTAAGGGTCGTTTAGATGTGGTGTTGGGGGATATGGTTTAGGGGAGAACTTGTAGAGTAGGGTTTATGGCTGGACTTGATGATCCCAAGAGTCTTTTCCAACCTGAATTATTCTATGATTCTACAGCCAAATCAACATGCCCAATTTTTTGCCACTTTGGTTATTATTTAGATGAGAGAGCATGGGGGCAATCACAGGACTTAAAGGCAGGAGGGAGGCCAAGTGTTCAAAGCTTCTGGAGGGGTTTTGCTGGCATATATAGGAACACCTTTCACCAGGCCACTGAAATAATGTGTGGACATAAGGAATTGGCTGTGTTTATTACTGTGCATCAGCTCTGTTCCCTATGGCTGGGAGAGCTTTGGCAGGAATATAGGAAAAGATGAGCCTGATTCTCTCCTGATCAGCATTGAATTGGGCTTGTTCTTAAACATAACAAGCTAAATTCTGGAGCATTTGTCTGCTGCTATCATAATATGAAGTTGATATGTATTTAGTGTATTTATCATGAAGTTCATTTGTCATAATGCTGATTTCTGACTGGCAAAAATGATGCAACATGGAAGTGCTGCTGTAGAAGAGCTGGATGTGGCTATGACTGTTCTCAGCTTCGTACTCCTAATTTCAAGGATAGCTCTTTGAAACTATAAATAGGATAACAGCAATCAAAGCAGCTTCTTGGAGACTGAAGGGCTGCAGTTAGCCATTTCTGCCTTCCACCCTCAGACTGTGCTAAGCATAGCTCTTCTGCTGCTCACAACAGAACCAGAGCATGTTTGCCAAGTGAATCCATGTGCTGCAGATGAACAGGTGTCCCTTATGTCAGATTACAAAACATCCTAGAGCTGCAAGGCCCATGGCCTCCTGGGGAGCAATAATGAAAGAAAATCTCATCTTCTGTATTTAAGCAGTAATAAGAATCCTCAGTGAAGCAGAACCCGTTTCTGTGCCTTTCTCCTGTTACCTGCTGTTTTGCATAATGACTTTCACCTAGTGAGATGATGCACCCAGGGCTTCTTACTACAGTAGTCTGGCTGTTCTGTGGTGAAGGCAGGGCTGATCCTTGCTTTCAGCTCTTTCTTTTCTATGCTCCTTAGTAGTGTAGTGGTCAGAAATGTGAACAAGGAATTTGAGGGTATTTGTCCTCTGGAACTCAGTTGAAGGCATCGTGGTTTCAAGTGCTCTGGAGTCTTTAACAGCAAAACCTGGTTGTGAGAATCATGTGAAGGTCAATGAACAGCCATTCCTATGTATTATTACTTCATATATACAGGATCCAAACCTGTGTTTGATGTTTCACAAATACCCTGAGGCGGACAAGCTAATAGGATGCAAATGCATCCATGCTTCTAGATCAACACAAAAAGTTCTTCCTCCACTTAGAATAGGACTTGCTGAAAAGATGTTTCCAGAGTGATTGAGCCTTTATGTATTTTACCCCGAAGAACCATGCCTTCCAGAAAGGAGATCCTTGGCTTGGTGAGATTTTTCTAGGAAACATTCAGTTAAGAGCTGGTTAAAAGGCATAAGACCAAAGAGGTGAATAGCTAGTCAGAGCCCACGAAACCTTAGCAGCAACCCCTATCTTGTTCCTTTCTAGTCAAGGTAGGGGTGAGCTATTAGGAACTGAAGAAGCCACTTCCCATTGCTTAAAAAGAGAAAATCTACAAGTAACATGGCCATTTCATTGTGAAAAATCCCCCAGGGATTTTGAGCTTCATACCTTTGCAACGGACCAAATTAATCCATGACATAAGAGGTTGTGTTGCCATTGAGTTCATATGAGTTCCTCCCCAGAAAGGAGCAGGAAGAGGGCATGCACTTGCCCTCCTCTCTCATGCTCCCACTTGCCTGCCTGCGCCTGCTTATGTAACCCTGCAGCTTTTCCTCTTATTATCCTGCCTGCTGATCTGTGCCTGATGGCGGTGTCAGGCCTCCAACACCATGAGCTCTGACTGCTGCACTCTGTGCTCTTTAACATGACAATTAAAAATGATTTACAAATGGTTGTTTCAGTTCCAAATAGAGAGCAGCAAGAGAATGTGATGCTTGCTGCGGTATCAGAGATATCCAGCCATCTCGGCAGCTGCCTTTGCATTCACTGCTTGTTTGTCCCCAGGGTTTCAGTAGGATGCCTGTTCTCGAAGGGCTGCTTTGTGAGTGATCTCTGTAGGGCTGGAGAAGTCAGTGGAGCAGAGTCAGCCTTCTGGAGATAGTGGCCTGTTTCAGTAAGGAGACATTTGGTAGATTTATGGGGTTGTTATATGAATATACCTGTGAGATGGGAGAAGACTACGCAGGAGGGCAAGTACTGGCATGGAAACTGATTATTAACCGTCAGTCAGTAGGCTGAATAGCATTTACTGTTTGTTACTGTCAGTCTTTTCCTCACAGAGAAAGTTGAACCTGAGATTGATCCATGAGCATTTTGGAAGGTATTCATGCAACCTGATTTTGTGTAACTAAACTGTAAGGTAGGAATCACTGTAGTCTGCGAAGAGAAATGAGATCCATCACAGAGTTTTGGAGCACCTAGTCAGGCATTCATCCTGAATCACCTTCTGAAGAGGGTCACTAGGACCTGCAAACACAGTATGAATTCCTGCTCCTCCCCTCTTTGTTATGCTGAGCAGCTTTGTCTGCCCAGTGCCTCTGTACTGGGGCTTAGGGGAGATAGGGCTGATCTTGCTGTTCCCAGACCTGATGGTCTAACACTTTTATCAAATACTTTTGGTTTGTTAGGGTCAGTTATGTTTCCAGTCTGTGACAGAAGCTTCTAAAGAAGTCCTGTGCATATTTAGCCTGAACCCAGCCCCTAGCTCTGCAGTAACTGAGCTGTATTATGATACAGGTATACTCTGCAGGACCTTGCTTGCTATGACAGGAAGGATTAATGGCAGGAAGGATTTTTTCAATCATTATTATTTTTCAGTGAAGAAGGAACAGCTGCTATGTTATTTTGTCTACCAGCAACGGTCAAGTCAATCCACGGAAGTGAAGGTGAATACAAAGTACTAATGATACTTCCCTTCCTATTTCTTTCTGCTCTTGCACATTTTAGCTCAAGTTGTGTCAGAAACTTATGGCATTTCTTGATTTAGCTCAATAGGAAAAAGCCCATCCTGAATTTTGCATCCTCTTTACAGTAAACTCTCCTTGCTTACAATTCACTGTCAGATACTGACCAGCATCATCTTCCTCTACTTGCTGCTCTGTTCATTGTCATGACTGTTTGTTTACCGCTGGGATGGAATTGACAGAATGTTGTGGGAGTGAAGGCAACCTGGTGTCCCAAAGGGATAGCACTGTGTAGTGAGTGAGAGGGAGCCACCTCATCAGGTCTAGTGTAATACTAAAGGATCCTAGTATGGGACACAGTCATGCTTGTTACTCAGATGCAGATACATGATAACCCAAAGTTAATTGTTGCTACCATGCAGTTCAGCAGAACCTGTTTGGTGTCTTCTCTGCTGATTGTGGTACCTTCTGCTGTCAGTGGCAGATTAGCTCTGTTACAGAAAGTTTTTACTGCTTTTCAATACAGAGATGGAGGTTGTAACTATTCTTAGTTCTACCCAGATGGATCATCAGTGGTCATTACTTCAAAGCTTGTTTGCCTAGAGCATTTGTGAGCTACAGGCAGTTTAGTTCAGCTACATACTGCTCTGGGGAAAAAAATGGAAGGAGTGGAAAATTACATTCAAAAGAGAAATAAGGAAAATAGTATATGCATGTAAACAAGATTGGCATGTCACTTTGGCAGGAAGCAGGTATTCTTATGTTGTACTGGCCACACTCAGGCCTTCTCAGAAAATCCTCATTTTGCACACTGAAAGAAAGAAAGAAAATGGACTGGAAAGAGATTTAGACTGTACAAACAGTAGATGTACATGAGTTGCAAATTTTTCAGCTCTGTAGTTATAGGATCAAATCCTGTCCATAATGGAGTAGAAGAATCTAGTGATCTCAGACTCCTCCAGCCCCAGAGGGGACTTTTCAAAGTCTTGAAAGCCTAGAAGAACACAAAGTTCAGCACAGCTTCATTGATGGAGTTGGTTGAGTTACTTTGTGGAATAATTGCTATGGGTAGAGAAAGGAAGGGGTTGAGTTCTCAAGAGGGTGGCAGTATTATTGTAGCACCTAGGTATCACCTATCTGGGGAGCTGAAGGTCAGGACAGAAGTGTTTGAGAAAATAAATTGTATCGCCTGTACAAAGTTTTGTAGTTCTGCTTGATGCTTTCAGTCATCCCCTGCTGTAAGCGCTGGAAATATTTTCCATATTTAAGATAAAGTGATGGATAAAATAAACTGCAATATTATTCTTAATGAGAGAAAATATTTTTTATCTTTAATTTCGCTTTTTTTGTTGTCTCATCACCACCAACAAGTTGGGATGGAATATTTTGTCTTCATGCCGTACAATATCATGAACAATTTGACATAGTCTGATGTGTCACATACTTTGACATGACAGAGACTGACATCATGTGCCAGGATCTGGAGCACAATTGTTAAGATAATTTAAAAAGTAAGAAAGTGAGGCAAGTACTGGTTGTTCGACCTAATCTTTAGAATTCCATTAAAATGCCTTTTTCCTGACAACTCTTTAACTCTGGACTTCTCCAAAGTACTCATTTTTCAGATGTCTTTGAGTCCCAGCTTTCAGAGCACTTGACAAAGATGCAAGATACTGCTTCTGCTTTAATGAGCAGGAAAACAAGAAGTGATGTAACGGGCACAAAATTTATACACTTGTAGAATTAGGGATATAACATGAGTCATCTGACTTGCAGCTCTGTTTCCAATCTTATCATAGTATTTTCAACAAAAAGGATGGAGAACCTCAGATTTTCAGCAAAAGGAAGTGGAAATCAAGCAGCCACTTTTAGGTTGGTGACTGGACAAAGGCAATGATTATTGTAACTTCTTTGCTAGCTAGAGGTCATATCAGGTGAAGTTAGGGTTTCAGCATAGTCCTTCGAAAACATTGGGGTTTCCATATGGCAGCACTCCTCCTTGGGTTATTCTCTGCAGATCGGAGAGCCTCTACAGTAGCTCTGTGTATGTAGACTCTAGGCATGACTCCATTTCAGTTCTGGTTTAGTGTAGGCAATTAAGTCCTACTGAGCAAGAGTTAAACTGTATTTCAGTGCATGTTGCTCAAATCAGAGGAGGTAATTAAATCTGAGAACGACTCATTTTTTCTGCTCCTCCCATCCCAGCAACATAAAACAAGATCAGTCTGTAGAGCTGAGGCGTTTGCAGCATTCACGAGTGAAAAGTTGTCAGACACTGAAACACAGGTAAACGCTTCTGAAATTACCCTTAATTACAGTGTTGTGTGTGTCTGTATCATATACGTTCCCTCCCTACTACCCAGCCTTCTTCCTGCCTCCCCACCTCAGCTGTGCTCGCTAACTTCTGAGAATCAAGGTGTACGTGCATTGCAGTCAACAGAACCTTTTCCAGCTGCTTAGGCTAAGGCAGGGTTTGCAGACACTTTGGCATGAGGCTGTTCATCATGGATTATGTTAGTCATACAGGGAATGAGAGAGTCACATTGTGCCTCAGGGCATGTCTCTGTCCAACAGCCATCATACAGAATATTGTTATATACCTATCACCAGTGAATCTCATTTTTCTACCAAGATGATGGCACAGGCTTGCCATCTCACCATTCCATAGCACCTTCTTCTATATCAGTGAATGTGTTACAATCAGAGGGAGAAGAGACAAAGCACTTCTTTCTAGCAAAGGACTTTGAAGAAAGACAGACATAGTTCTGCTAGCTAGTCTGATGATCTGAGAAATAGGCCAAGTTGCGATGAGTTTAGTGGCCTGACATCAGTTTCATCTAGGCAGCTGACATCATCATCTAGTATCTCAGCTCAGATATTTGAACAGTTCCCAGTCCTTATGCTGTAACTATGATCTTAGGAATGGCTTTTTCTTGCTTTCAGAAGGATTTACTTTGAGGAGACGCTATCCTGATCAGATCCATAGCAGGAGTAGATAGTATTTAAAAATGTATACAGAAGGGATGGCATGTTAAGCAGAGCAGTGTGTTATTTCAGGTTCCCTCATAGATATGCCTTGCACCAATACTACACTATGAATCAGCCTTGGCTTGGGAGCTAGTTCTTATGCTCCATGAAGCATATTTGAAAACATGACTCCTTTTACGAGGGAGATCATGACAGACTTGGATTTACTTCTGCATTATGGAGAGTCACAAGATTGTGGGAAGAAGCAGGGCTAAGGACAGGGAGAACCCCTTTTCAGGTGAGACGTATTCTGTTGCGGCATAGATAGGGCCAGTACATTTGCATGTTTGACACATGAAGAAAAGATGGTGTAACAACCTTCCTCTTTTTCTTTCCCCTGTCTTGTTAGCTCCTTCCAAATGACCCTTCCCAGTTGAACTGGTCGTGAACCCCACAGCCTGTGGATAGCACTCCTGAATATGCATGAGCTGATAAGAGAATCTAACGTGTGAATCACACTTAAAACAGACCCACCCACTCACTCTCTGACATCAGCTTTTTCAGAACTGTGAAGTGAGAGGGGTTTTAAAATTAGAAAGCATGTCATCGGGAAATTTATCAGCCCTCAGAATAAATAAATAACCTCTCAAGATGTGAGAATGGATTTAACTAATGCAGTTATTTATTTTTGCTTTGCAGTTAAAAAAATGCTTTAATATTTCTTCAGTATCAACGTTCCTCTTCAAAAAAGTGAACCATAATTGTAATGGATGTCAGAAAATACTGTCATCTCTAGTTCTTCTTCCACTAAAGGAATAAAGAGGAAAGCTACAGAAATCTATGTCCCAAGGAGACTGGTTCT
>JAVSBS010028076.1:0-38005 GCA_033124195.1 Coracias cyanogaster | reverse complement strand
GTGGTACACACACAACTTATTTCATTGGGAAGAGCAAAGGGAAGAAATGATAATCCTTTTTCTAGTACATGTTTTTCTTGAACATTTGTATTTTAAAATTAAGCAGTCTTACGTACTTTTTAGAGTGGGCGCATTTTTAAGAGGAAGAAAAAAAAATCAAGCCAACTATGAACTTAAATTGCCAAGTTTCTCCAGAATAAATAAGAGGGGGAGGAAAAGAACTCAGCATCTTCTTTTTATGTTTATTTCAAGTGTCGTCTGTGGGGTTTTTACTTTTTCATAGATTTCCAAGACTGAGCTATTTGCTAAAAAACAGGATTGGAGTGTTGTCTACCAAAGAAATCAGTTGACTTCCTACAGCCTCACTGCCTTGTGCTGTGTCCTCACCAGGTTTCACACAGGCTTAGTTAGGGCATGAAGAGAAGATCTCCAAAAAAAAACCCCCGAGAAAAAGATTTTTGCAGGAAGTAATAGGGGTGACTCAATAGATGGTCTTTTGTCCCTTGAAGTGGTACTGATTCCACTGCCCTTTTGGGATAAATCATAGACCTATTTCATGAGTGTTGGTGTTTGTAAAGATCTTCTGTCAGTTTTCACAATTGTAGATGTGTTAAATCCAGCGTTCTGGTCTAGTTCCAATTTGAGGAGCTATTTTCTGCTTAGATTCTGCAGCAGATTTGTATTGGCTGTGATCTCCTCCTCCACTTGCTGTGATACATTTTCATGTTTGCTGAGCTCTTTTAAACAGCCACCACATTCCCCTTCTGTGTGTATTAGCAACTACTTCTGGAGTGGAACATGGCAGCACAATATTATACTTCACTTAGGAGATAAAATAATGCTATAACAAATCAAAGCCACAGAAAGAAATTTAAGGTAGGCAGAAACTAATTACTAAGTTGGAATTTTGCCAGGATAGTAGGATTAACAGACTTATACAGAAAGCCTAGAAAGCATTTAAGGATGAAGTGAAAGATGCCTTAGACAGAAGAAATGGCAAACACCAGTACCATCTAGCTCTTCCTTCGGCATTTGCTGCAAGTTTGTTCTTTGTCACATTCACCAGTGATACATCCAGTCTAATGATGAACGACTAAAGAAACACAGATTACAACATCACTCTGCGGAAGCTGTTCCAAGGGATTTGTTGCCAAACAGAAATGCATCTTGACGTTCCTCCTGCATGTTCCTTTGTGACTTTTTCATCCGAATTGCACAGCCTGGAATTGTTTCCTTCCGCTTCTTCTATCTCTTTCTCACTACAATCTTTGCATTACGTGCCCTTCAAAGGCTCATAGATGTTTATTGTAGCAGGCTGTTTTCTGTGAGTTTGCCTTCCCAACCATCAGGCAGGTTTTGTCAAACAGCCCCTGCAATCACTGGTAGCCTTATGTATAAGCAGCTTGAGCTGTAACGTTGACTTACGATCACTACCTCCATAAGATGCCAGAATCACTTACTCTAAGGTGAAAGGACAGGGTTATGGTTTTGAGAGGGATCATATGCACAGGGAGGCCAGACATATTCATCCACTCACCTAGGTTCCTTTTCAAGTGGATTTTATTCATGCCGGTTAGATGGACTTCCTGTTAGATCACTTTGGAGGAGGTAGGCTTTTTAACACAAAATGGTTTTTGGGATTTACCTGGAGTACTGTGTCCAGATCTGGAGTCCTCAGCACAAGAAGGATGTGAACCTGTTGGAGTGGGTCCAGAGGAGGGCCACAAAAGTGATCAGAGGGATGGAACACCTCTCCTATTGTCAAGGGTTAGGTCTCTGCCGGCCACTAGATGAGTGACAGATGCTCTCTATTAATGCCTCTCCTTTCAAAAAGGGGAAGAGAAAGGGAGTAAGGGAGAGAGACTTATGGATTGGAAAAGAAAATAAAACAGCTCTAATGAAAATAATAACAATAAAATGAAATATATGGAAATACGAACAAAATCAATATCAAACCCCATGATGGAAATTGCATCACCCTCACCACTGATGCTGTGGAGGAGGCACTGGGAAAGTCCCAGACTTGACTCAACAGCAGACAGGAACCAGATTCAGGAGCTGGATTCTGAAACTGGATTCAGGAACAAATAGATTGGCTTCAAAGGCAGAAGGGACAGAGTCCTCCTCAGATGCCAGCCATTGAAGAAAAGAGACTGAAAAAGGGGGCCTGTAAGAAGGATGGAAACAACCTTTTTATCGGGGCCTGTTGCGACAGGATAAAGGATAAAGGTTTTGAACTGAAAGAGGCTAGATTTAGACTAGATAAAAGGAAGAATTGTTTTACAGTGAGGGTGCTGAAACACTGGAATAGGTTGCCCAGATAAGTGGTAGATGCCCCATCCCTGGAAACATTCAAGGTCAGGGGCTCTGAATAATGTGGCCTAGCTGGGATGAATGTTGGACTTGATGATCTTAGAGGTCTTTCCCAACCTAAATGATTCTATGATTCTAAGATGTCTCTGCTCACTGCAGGGGAGTTGGACCGGATGACCTTTGGAGGTCCCTTCCAAGCCAAACCATTCTATGATTTGTTGGATCTAGGTTTTTCTGGAGCTTTGCTTTTATTTGTGCATGTTAGTGACAAAATAATCTCCCTGTGCTATAGGGAACTTTACTTCTAATTGTGTGACTGTTCCACTACTTATGTAGTGCAAATAATAAATAAGCAGCTCTAAATGTTGCAGTTAGGTATTGGATTTCGTTTTAGACTCAGGAAGTTAAAGTAGTTCACATTTAGTGTTTCAGTCAGACTGCTCTTGCCTTTCTGCTCTGTTCTTTTAGGCCATAGTGTCCATCTGTCCTGAGTATGTACCTCCCACCCATTGCCAGAGCTCATAAGTGAGATTAGTTTTGATTTATGGAAGGTGGCCATGTTTGCAGATTTTCTTTTCGCGTTTTTTTTCTAATATTTGAAAAATACGTGTAGAGGGAGTTTGCATTCTTCAGCATGTCTTGGTGCAAGTACCAAAAGTGACATATACACATTTCTTGGGGCAGAGGATGTTTTCCTGCAGTGAGCTGTTCAGGAGAGGCCTTTACTACTTTAGTAGCTACAAGACAACATTATACAATTACCTGTGTGTTCTGAGTTTATGTAATATACTCAATGGATAGTCTTAACATTGTTTTGGGAGGAAAAGAGTGGCTGTTTCATTTCTTCTGTTCTTCTAATTATATCACAAATTAGACTTCATTAGTCATTTGTCTTTAGAAAAGTGATAAAGGGCTGCAATTACTAAAAAGAATGCCGTAAACAAAAATGGTTTTGATTGCTTCCCCTGACACATTGTTTCAAGCAGAACTTGAAAGTCAGAATAGATCAGATAATCTGACAAAGAGCCAAAACTGAACAGATTGCTGGCTTTGTCTTCTAGGGCTTTATATTAATTTTCAGAGTGTACGTGATTGAGTAGGACTGGTCAGGAGCAGAGGTAGACGGTAAGATGAAGTGCAAGTCCATAAAGGAAAAGGAAAATGAAAGATTTCTAAGTGTCTGGAAAGTAGTTCTTGAGATACTGGGAAGTGATGAGGCATCCCTGGAAAGCCTGGGGGGAGTGTTAGTGGAACTAGAACTTTATAGTGTCTTCAAGTTTTATTGTAGAACAATGCTGTCAGACCTCACTGAAACCCTAGGGAAAATTCTGACATTGCATTTGTTGCAGGTATGTCCTTTATTATTGTTTAATTTTGCTTTTCAACCTCTAACATTAACATTTAGAACATTACAATCGAAAAGACTTTGTGTTTGTGTTCTACAAGTGGAGCTGTCAATCAATCTGTTGTTATCAGAGGCTTGTTCCATAAATGTTAGACAACTGGGGCCCAATTATCCTATCTGTTCTGCAGTGTAAATTTGACAAATAAAGGTGCAAGTTACAGTTAATCTTTCCAGAGTGAGTGCAAGTTTTAGGAAGATGTTATTGTGTGGTTTCAGAAGAGCAAGGGAGTTTGAAGGCACATAAAAGATTCTGGGCTATATGATACGTGACCACGCTGGTCATTAGATAAGATGTGGTCAGATTTATACCCTTCATTATTTTTCTTCCAGATTTGGTTTAAAGAGGGAAGAGCTAAAGCTGCTTCAGGTAACTCTCCTGTGGTCTACTTTACGGGCATTGCCTTGATTGGCAATATGGGAATGCAAAGTATATTGCTACAGTACTAATGCAGGATTCTTCATGGACTTGGCCTGTCTATATGATACACTTATCCTTCATGCAAGAGGTGATTGATATTGTAGTTAGGAGTTATACTGTCCGTGTAATTATAATAGTATTGTTTATTTAAGAAAGCTGAACTTTAAGCAGCAACTGCATTGTGTAGCTGAGTGTGGGAACTAGGAACTTTTTCTAAACTGACTCATTCAGGAATACATTTTTACTTCTGGGTTGGATACTTGAATGCGCAATGTACTTTTTTAAATTAACATTGCCACATGTGGTATCTCAGAGAAGCACACCAGTGAAGACACCAGTCTAAAACAAACGTACGTGCCCAGATTCAGCAGATGCATTGTCGATATTTAAGAAATAGTAGAGCATGAATTAGAGTGACTCACATTTGCCTATGGTCATCCAAGCCAGCTAAGAATTTCTTCTCTGTCTCTGATGTAGCTAATTTATTAGAGATTATTATCTTTTATAGGATTTAGGAAGACATTCCCATTTTGCATATTGCATCATCAGCTGCCTCTGCACTATGCTATGAAACCCAAAAGTTGTTCACGTATATCTGCAAAACATCTTTTGAGTTTCTCATAGGAGTAAGTAAAACTACTAAAGAAAATGAAAAGATCTAAAAGAAGATGGTTCAAAACCATGATCCATTTCCTTTCTGTGCCATTCTGAACAGATACATGGACATTTTCCTTAACTATCTTCAGCCCTGCTGACATCACCTAATATCATCCAGAGGTGTGCAGGGGTCTGAGATGCCAGCATCTCACCTCCACACAGTTGGATAAGTCTGTACCTTTTCCTGGTGGAGTAGTTAGATCACACTAAGGGGTTTTTGAAATCACTGTTTCAGTATCTCCAGGGATCCAGTTCCCTTACCATTCCCACTGTTTTTGAGTCCACAGTTGCTGACACTTACTCTTTTGAGGGAATAAAATACTTCAAATCTCAAGACACTTCCAGCCCATAGGGATTTTACTCCGGCTTGACCTGAAATCTCCATGGCATTGCTTATTGGCATGGCCCTTGGAGAGGAATGGCTGATGCTCCATGGTTACATTTCTAGCTGCTTGGGACCTCATCGACATGAAAATATTATGTAAAAGGACATAGAGAAGAACATGAAGTGACCAAAGCATTAGAGTGTTAATTCTGAGCAGTCTTTTTATTTCTCCATTTGTCGCCCTGCACCTGTCTCCACTCTGATACCACAGTTCACTTTCTGCTCTGAGGACTAAGCTCCCCTTTTCCCTATGTGATCTGTTTGTTCCCTGGGCTTTTTTGGTTTTGTTTTTATATTCAGTCAGACGCAAACCTAATGATCCATATACAAAAATCAGCTTCCTGCTCTGGACTGTAAGTGCCAGCTCCTTCCTGAGAATTTGGCATTATCAGAATTACTGTTGATTATATACAAAAGCATTCACAAAAGCATTCTCTTGGTTGATGTAGTGTTCAGATAATGCTTTAATGATGTTGGTGTAAACAATTAGTTAATATATCATTAGAAGGACTTGGCAGGTGCTCGTGTGTCCTGGTGGGATTTTTCCAGTTATCGCTTTATAAAAAAAAAAAAAAGCAGCATGCTTCATTGTTAAAGCTGTTTTGGAGTTAGGTCTTCCTCTCTCCAACTCTCATTTTTTCTCACTTCTCCTGTTTCTCTTTCCTTCCTTCTTCCTCTTTTGTGAGCATCTCCCCCTCCCCCCGTTTTTTTTTTTCTTTCCCTCAGACTGAAAATGATGTTTGCTGCTTATGGGGTATTGATTGTGTATTATCAGTCAGGCTCACACATTGACAATTACGTGTAGTACCAAGGTAGCCGTGACAATGAGGACTGGTTGCCATGGCAGTGAAAGAGGCCTATTGCTGCTACCAGGCGCCTGCTCTATAGCGATAATCGTGCTGCTCATTTCATTTTAATTGAAATTTGAAATCATATTCTCTGGGAAGAAGCAAATGGACCTTTTTCTCAACCCACCACCAAAAAAAAGACCTAAATATGAAAGATTTGCACATTTCTTACAGCAAAATATTCACTTCCTGACAGTCAGTCAACACTGAAAGAGTGGAGTCAATGCAGAGCTTTATAAACGTAGTTTTTCAATCTTTCTCTCTCTGTTTCTAATTAATTCCCAAATTTCATTTTTCACTACCCTCATGTTCTGTTTGCTCTGATGTGTCCTTTTTTTGGTACCAGCTGATCCAGATAGTCAGCTCGTTCTTCACAAAAGCCACTGTTTGCTGCAAGCTACAAACTCATACTTGTTTTTGCAGAGAATAAAAGAAATTGTCCATTATTATTTGTACAGATTTTATTAGGTTTATTGTCTAGGATGCGCAAAGTTTTCCACTGTAAATTGGCACACCTCCACCAATGGCAGTGAAAACACAGTAACTTACTTTTAGAGAAGTGGAAAATCAGTGAAGAGGTGTAGGGGCAAGTATGTTCTTGGGGGGAAAAAAGTATTTGAAACTTAGCAGTAGTGAAAGAAGAGGGTACAGAAAAGTATATCCTGATGGCAGGAATTGCAAAGTAAAACATTCTCTCACTGGCAGTGTTGATGTTGGGAGAAGGACAGTGACAAAAACTGACAAAGAAAATTTGACCCCCTTTTCTTGATCCTGCTTAAATGAGGTTAACCTTCTTGGAAGCTGAGAATGAAAGTGCTTGCTTTCCTCCACTTTTGGTTCTGGAGAGCATGCCTGGCTTTCCTACAGTCTTGCAAGGTGGCCAAAACTTGAGTGTACGTATTGAATCTACCACTGCTACCAATTTACCTACCATTTTGGATCATCGGTTCAGGGGGTCTCCCACATGTCTGCCCGTCTTGCCATCTAGTAATGACAAAAGTTAGATATGTTACACAAATTGAATTTTGCAACATGTTGCAACTGTTGAATTATGATTACTTTTTTTTAATGTTCTCTTGGTTCTGTCTGGACTCTTGTAGCTTTCCAAACAGGCAATGGATCCAACAAAGAGAGGAGTTTCCAGTTACTAGCTAATGTCCTTCAGATGTAGTTAAAACATTCTTGGTTGATTCCTTTCCAAATATGCATCTGATTATTAGATGAACCTGAAAGGCAGTCTTCAAATTTGCATCCTAAACTTCCAAAGGTTAAAGCTTGTCTTTCATCTAAAGCCCTCTGAGTTACACTCCAAAATTTTGGGAGTTTGGAATGGTAAGGTGTTAACTGTTCACAGGGGCTCTGTGTCACAGCTCTGAGTATGTTAGTGTTGTGAAGGAGCCTGTCACTGGCTACTTTCTTTGCGGTAAAGCATTTAGCCTTCCAACTCTTGGTAGGTTTTGTCACTATTGGAATTGAACCTGAAGTTCTGAATCTGCAACATAACTAGGCATTTTAATGAGAATCTGGCAAGTGTATGTCAAGCTGAGAGTATCCCATCTCTTGCTTGCCTCTGGTATTACTAACTTCTGGCTTTCCATGAGAGAAGCAGCAAGCAGGGGCTGCGTAGGTAGCTTTGTAATGTGGCTTTAGCACCTGAAATGACATTGGGTGCAGTAGCCATGTGTTTTCTTTAAAACTGGTAAACTAGCTTTTACCCAGGCAGATTCTGGAATTTTTTTTTGCTGATTTGCTTTGGTTTTGTTTGTTTTTAAATTATTTGGTTTTGTTAATAAATGCCAGTTTCCTTTCTTAAATGATGCAGTTTTTAAGTAGCTCACAGGTTTTAATTTCTGCTCTGGGGCCAGATCAAAACACACTGCCACCAAATGATACAATCCAGGTTAAATTTACATTGTTCATGTAGAGCTATTAAAAAAAAATGTTTGTGGGTTACTTTTGCACTGAGCAGCAATATTTATGCTAGATTGGACTACCTGCTCTTTCTTCTCTAACTTTGTGCTGGAATGGACATCATCTGTTCTACCTCAGCCAGTAGAAAGCCAGTTTAACTGTGAAAACCAACATAAGCTCTGAATTGCATGCACTGGTCATTCAAAAGAAATGCAACTATCTGCTTGCCGCAGAGCTAGGTCCCAGTTTGTACTGCTGGGTGATCCCCAGATTGCACTGGTTGGTAGCAGTGTTTTTCAAAGGAAAGCCTTCACTCGCAGCAAGCAAGGACCTGCAGGCACTGCGCTCACTAGGAGCATGGGTGCTGACTGAGGGGAAGTACACCCTCTCCGGGCTTCCTCTCACTGTGACAGCCTGACTTTTCTGCAGAGCTCTCCTCTTGAAATGATGCCTGAACCTGAGCTTGATTAGTGTGTGAGGTCTGATGTGCTTTCGGCTTGAAGTGTTATGCTTCGAGCCTGTCTGCTGCAGCCTGCTCTGGAAACATCTGTCTGAAAGTAGATCTAAGGCCCTGGAGGGGTTTTGAAGCCATTACTGGTGGCAGGGCTGAGATTAAAGTAATAAAAAACCCCCAACTGAAGCAAGTGGTTAGAGAGACGGATAAAGTGTGAGGTAATATTAAAGCTGGGAGATGAGCAGGGACAGTGAGGGAAGTGGAGGTCCATTTGTGCCAGGAGTTTTAACAGCCTGCGCTCCACATTGCATATCCAGACACTCTGCTGCCCAACATCTCCCCCCTCTTCCCTGAATCCTCACAGACCAGCAGAGTTCTTAATTAAGTGTCAAAGAATTGATTAGCCAAAGCTCTTGCAAGGCAATTCCATTGATGAAACCATTTTGTCAGGCCGACTGATATAATTAGACCAAACAAGATGTGAAATCTTCAGTGTTTTGGGCTCCAGCCCAGTAATTATTTAATTTGTAATAAAAAGGAGCTGGGGATAGAGATGGAACAGCAGCAGAAGTAAAAAAATATAGAGAAAAGAAGTTTACAAAATGTTTTTCTTTTCCTCCCTCCCCACCATTCTTTTCTCTCGCGGGAGTTTGAGCATTTGCAGAAAGCTGCTTAATGTCTGTGCAGAGGAAGCCTTGGTGAGCTGTCAGCACTTGTCCGTTCCTCTTGAGACATAATATCACCTTCTTGGCAACTCATCAAGCTGCCAAGCCTGATTTAGAGCTAAACATACTTAGTGCTGTTGGGATGATCATCGTTATTGAGATTGCACTGTTCGTTTTCTAAGCCGCTGCTAGTGTATCTGAAGGAGTTAGGACAGTCATATTTTAAACAATAATTAGCACTTACCTGGCAGTTTTCTGTGGATTGTTGTGCTCTGTGGAATAGAGCCAATACATGCCCATTTTACAGATAGACAAATTTGAACTTCAGAGGAGTGGCATAATGTGATCAGTGCCTCACTGGAGAGGCATGGCTAGGAACAGCACCAAATCTCCTAACTGCTAGCCCAAGCCCCATACTACCAGACTATATCTGCCATTCTCGTGGACAGTAGCAGGGTTTTCTCTTCCTTCCCTACCCTTTGGTGAGATAGTGGCTAAGCTACCATTAGTCCAGTGCTTTAATAGGCTGCTGCCTGCTAGTCTTGGATTCTCCACATTTGCTCACTGTACTGACTCCCTGAAGACTTTTTCTTTGCCACACACACAGCACATTTAATACTGAGTCCTAAAGGCTTTCATACATTAACATGGGTGAGGGATGTTATGCAAGTAGGACATGGAAGTACTCCAAGGTCTTTACTTCCAAAGCCTGGAAAGCAGCAGGCTGCAAGCTCTCCCTGGGATGTTTATTACAGGTGACCACATAGCAAATCCGCAGGAGAGCTGAGAGCCCAGAAGCCTTCCATCCTTGTTTCCTATTTGATCCAATTTATGTTAGCTGCTTTCTTGAGCTACTCTAGCTGGATTTTAAGAGTGCTCTTCTCTGTGAGATTTTTTTTTTTTTAATGTGTTTGTTCAGGTTGTTTCTTTCATTGCAAGAATTGGAGATAAAAAACTCCAATAATAGAAGGAAAATATTCCCACATGCTACAGACTGGCGAGAAAAAAACAGGGAAAGGAAGAGAATATAAAAGAAAATCTGGTTATCAAGTGAAAAAATCACATTCCAAAGATGTTGCATACCTTGCAGTGCAAGCTTTTCTCCCTGAGCTGTGATTACTGCGTGATAACTCTAGCCTTAATCCATCCCCCGCACACCTTCCTCATGCTGTTACAGCACAAATACATGCTGCCTTGCTCCTCTTCCTCTCTGCCACCTCTTTCTTATATTATTCTTTTCTTTAGGGAGGGGTAGATGTGTGCATGTCTGTGTAGTGCAAAGAAATAAGGCTGACAGAATCAGAGACTAAACAGAAATATCTGCTGAGTTACAGATGATAGTAAGTTAGAACAAATTCTCATGTACATTTCTGAGTGATGCACCATTTTCCTAGAGGCAGGGGGCTGCCACATTCCTGTCCCCTGATTTTCCATAGGGCAGGGAATATTGTGTTGTCTGAATAGTGCATGAAGCAAAGGTGGAAGGTGAAAGATGTATTTGCATGGAATTTGCAGGGAACAGCAATGCATTGTCATGTGCCCTTCTGCATTGCTTCACAGAGCAAGGTCTATGCTGGTTATTAAGGCAGAGGGCAGAGCCCCTGTGGAATGCAGGGGCTCGTCTCTATCATAGTGAAATCTAAAATTCAGCATAACCAGACGCTAAGGAATTTCCTTGGAGACCCCAGGTATGGAAACACCTGATAAGCTGCTAGGCTGCAGTTATAAGAGCAAAAGTCTGAAAAGCCTGAGGATGCTGTCTGTCATCCTTTAGAGGACAGTGCCTTTCACTGAGCTGTGGCCACAAGCATAGGAATCCAGAGCTACGTTTCTGTGGATTATGTATGGATTGTGGCTATGCAGTTTATTGGGATACAAGACCCGCCCTGTCAAGGCTGTAATTAGTTTCTGGAAATTGTTGAGTAGAGATTATATATCTTTGTGTGTGTGTGTATGCATATATTTATATACACACATGCACACACAAAAAAAGGATATACCAACAGCTATTGAATACTTCTGAGGGGGTTGAATCTGCTGAATGTTATTTCTATGGCTCCCTTTTAGTGTTTATGCAGTGGGACAATCCGTGGGTGCTTGTCTTGTGTAGTCATGCCCTCACCTTATCATAGGAGGCCCCAGAGTATCCTGTTATGGTTGCATATTCACCTGGTACCACCATGTAATGTTCAACAGAAATATGTTCATGCCATGTGATATGAGAATAATAATAAGAAAAGTCAAAGAAGACAAGTCTCAGCCTTTTTAGCACAAGTCCCAAAGATGACGAATCTGAGCCTTCTTCCTCCTTGTGTTGATAGCACCTCAAGCAACTCCTTAAACATGAGGAATAATGCATAAGTTACCTTTTTCCTTGCTCTCTTCCTCACTCCTTGCTGTCTGTGAGAGTACCGTACATTTCCTAACTGTCACCACCACTTATCTGCTAGAATGGTGAAATTTTGTCTGTTAATTAAGAGCTAAGGCCAGTGATGAGCATGACTGTGATCTGCAGCCACTGCACCAATGTTCATACTCTACTTCTTTTCTAGTTTCGTAGCCCATGCGCATTTCTTATAGTGTGACAAGAGATGTTTGTTTCTTTCTGTTTAGGCAAGTGAAGTATATAGATCAAATGTTGGAAGCCATTAAAAGTGTGTTAAATTGGGGACACCACTGATGTAAGGGCATTAATGAGGGACAGCCCATGGTGTTTGGCAGTATTGATTCCAGTGTTAGGTGGCTGTTAAAAACATTAAGCATCTGATCCATACTTTTTACCAGCCTAAGCAGGGTGGGAATAAACATCTGAGCACACTCTAAATGACAGGACTTCGATGTTGCTTTTGTGGGTATTGAACCTAGGGGATGCATTTATCTTCTAGCCTGTATTCCTGGAGTTTGACACCAGTTTCAAAGAGCACTGAGAGTTTACATCTGCTTGGTGTGGAAGAGCCATAGGGCAGCATGGTATGGAGAGATCATCCTGTTTAAGCTCCAGAACTAAGTGATAGAATAAGATCCCCTCAACACTTTTGCAGAACCTTTTTACTTTCTTCTGCCAGTTCAACACTATCATCTATGTAATCATAGTGGATTTCCAATGTGGAAAGTCTTTCTTGTAACTTTTCTAGCATTTCTGGTTGGTGTTTGGGTGACAGAAACAACCATGGGGGTTTTGGTTTATTAGGAATTTTTTGCTTCCCACTTTCAATAGTGACTGTACTGCCAGCTACGAATATGGAAGAGTAATAGGGAAGAATCCAGCGTGTTTTCCAACATCTGAAACATTTGATTTGAGCATTGGGGCAAGAGGTAGGGAGGTCTTCCCTTGTCTGATGAACTGTATTTTGTATGTAACATTTGCACATAGCTTCCTCTACCAGCTCAAATAAGAGTCTCTCAACTGTGTCATAACTCCTCTACGCTGATGGAGATTCTCTATTAGTTCAAGCAGCAAGATAAAGACATGTCATACAGTGTTTTGAATTTGCACATAATAAAATATATGGTTTCTGCCTCAGCAATCTTGTGATCTAAATCTCATTCCTGCTGTTGCTGTGGAGCTGTAAGCTGGCCATAGGGTGCAGGAGAGTGCCAACCTAGTTGTATTATTCTGCCTCAGACCCTTTGCCCAGGCCTGGTTTAGAGCACTCGGTCAGAAGCTGTCACTGTGCAGCCTAGACAGTGGTGGGAATCCTGTGGGTGTAATAGGTTCAAGCTATGAGTTGGCATGTCACTCATATGACTGACAGCTTCAGGTGATTGAGAGAAAGTGTTGTCAGGCTTCACTGACAGGCCAGGAAGAAGGATAGTGGCTATAACTTGGAGGCTTATCTGGAAAGGACAAAGTATGGATGCCTGCAGGGAGGGGTGAAGGGGAAAGCCACTCAGGCACTTGGGTGTACATTTCTTTTTCTTTGCTTGAGAGCAGATTTGGGTGCTTTCAGAGTGGAATTGTTGGGGGGCAGAGTTCTGGAGCTGTACTGAGTTCCCAGACACACAGAGGGACACTGAGATCCAGTCAAGAGGAAAAATGGATGCGAAGTAAAACAGTCTTTCAAGCTGGCTTTCATTACGTAGGATCAATGAATAAAGTGTGTCAGGGAAAAGACTGGCTCCTAGTAGTAGTACGTATTTTCTACACCTTGACCTGCAATTTAGAACCAGGTGAAATAAAAATCATTTTTAAAAAAGGCACAAAAATTTACAGTTTTCCTTCTCTGGATTTTGCAACTGCTCAGATTTTGCTTTGTGAGAAACTCTGATAAAACAGGTATTGTAGGTTTGCGTGAAAATAGTGCTGAGGGCAATGATTTACAAAGCTTCTGAAGGAAGTTTACCTTTACTTAAAAAGTGACTCATTTTTACTGAGAAAACACTCGTGTTTTGAGGGTGACAGTGTTTATATTTTGAAGAAATGGGACCATTTTTAACATTATAATCAGGGCAGGAGGGAGTAGGGAGATGAAAATGATGCCATTTTTGGGAGCTTAGGTTTTGCGCATTTGCTATAATTTCTGTAGATAAGTAAGGTGACCTTGAGCTGTGACTGGCCCTTCTGTGCTGCGCAGCCAAGCATGGTGCAGGGTGCATTGGCCCAACTCCACATGACTGGTGTCTCTGTAATGTGTAGATCAGTGCAGAGATATGTGCTGTTCTCCTCTCAGCCGTGTTGAGGTATCCATATATAGCTGTTAGTCTCTGCCTCTCAGTAGGGACACAGTGCTTGCCAGATGTGCTGCTTCTCACTGATGCAGCTTGGATACAGCTGGTTCATGGCTTTCTGAAAGATACTCTTCCATCCACTGCCTGCTTTTCTGGCTTTCTTTTCCGGCCTTCTTTTCTGTAGGGCTCAGTTGTATCCTTCATGTTTTGGGAGGATGTGTACATTAAAGGTTGTATGATATTGTCCTGACAGGCAGGTGGCAAGTCTCATTTCCAAAAGGTTGTGGTCAGGATCCACAAAAGCATTTTTAAAGTGCAGCTTAAGTGATACTGAAAACTGCTTAGGCAGCATAGCTACCTGGGATGTAGATACCCTATACATATCCACTTTCTCTAGTGACATTTTACTAAGAGGTCTCCTACTCTGCTCCTGTGTGCACCCAGAAGTGCTGCCGACTTAGCTGTGCTGAGTGCCCGCATAGTTTTCTGTTGTCTAAGTTTTTTGGTTGTCCTTGTGCCTAACTCACCAGGTGGAGATGACAGGGTGGGAGGATAGTGGGAGAGGCCCCATTGGTAGGTATGCTTTTTAGACCTCCTACACCTATTGAGACCTTTGAATTTCTGTCTTTAAGCTCAGAAAAATTTCCTTCTTCCAGGGACTGTGTGAATACAGTCCAGGTTCTCTGTTTCTGAGTCCTCTATTCTGGGTACTGCAGAGAATGATGCTTAGGAGCCCTTCATCAGCTCTTGGCCTCTAGACCTTTGGACTGTGTATGTGCTGGGAAAGTGACCTGTCATTTACCAGTGATTGTCATCAGTTGGTCTAATCCCCACTCAACCACTGTTGAAAGTAATTCTACTACTAATGAACATGGGACAAGTGGTTTCCAGTAGCTGCCACTGTGGTTGAAGCCTGGTGAAATATGATCTCAAGCCTATTTGCTCAAATAAAAATGGAAACAATTTTTAACCCTTCATGACTGCATATTTAGAACTGCAGGATATAGAAATTAAGAGGTATTTGAAATACTATTCACTCTTATAAAGTCAGTAGAATTTTGAAAGAAGAAAGATACATCTTCTTTCATGGCTTACATGTCTTTATAGAATTGTTTAAAAAGTCCAAAAGTTTATTCTTTATTTCAGATGATGTATGAGCGAGCTGGAAAGGTGTAAACTTCAGATCACAGGTTGAGTTTACAAGGTTGGCAATTAGGAAAGGAAAATCAGTATTTTTTTCTTGAATGCTAAGTGTACGTGATATGAGACCCGTTAGGCATTTTAACTGAGCTGCTTTCCTAGCATAATTGCACTCTGAATTATTTTAAATAACATGTAAAGAGACATCAGTTATTAGCAACTTTAGCAAAACAGGTAGGCTTTTCAAACAAAGTCTTTGTCAGCTTTTAGGGTTGGAATCAGCTAGAGAAAAAACATCACAATTACGTGCGATTTACACTTCGAAAGTGTTTAAATCCTCTTTGCAGCCATTTCAGCTTCACACAACAGAATTGTTCTCACAGCCTGTAAGTGCAATGTGCATATTAACAACTCCATATGCAACATATTGCTTACAGTAAAGCCAAAAGTACTGCCAGCCCATGAGGTTTGCCCATCCAAAAGGCCTGGGGCCCACAGCAGCAATGCAGAGGGAAGAAGGGCTGGATGGCTCTGCAGATCTGCGTTTTCAGCCTGCAGGCCTTCGGGATCCAGGCACTAATGCTTGCCTCATTGAGCTGATGGATCTCAGGGAAGTTGTGTTTGCGCTGTGTGTATATAGCAATAAAGTTCACCCTCCTCTGGCTTTCACTGTCACTGCCAAATCTGGTAATTAATCAAGACTGTACTGTGGTCGACTCTTTCTTATTTTCCTTTCCCTCTTTCTGAAGTGAGTAATGAAGAATGATGTCTTCACTTCTTCACCTCCACATCTCCTCACCTGCTGAACACTTGAACTAGTCCCTTTGACAAGCAGCCTGCGCTAGGGAGAAAGTGCCACAGATGACAAATGTGGCTTTGGAGTTTGGCAAGCATGAGGCTGACTTTGTGACGCTTCTCCATTTGCCACCATCAATCTTTTTCTGTCAAAGTCCTTTTTGTCCTGTCATTGTTGCTATTTGTTTCACATTATGCACCAAGTCCTGCCTCTGCACGGGCTGGCTGGAGACTGTAGTTGCTCAGTGCACTAGGAAAAAACCTCTTCTAACCAATGGGGCAAAGTGTCATAATGATGGTTAATAAGGGTCAATGCTGCAGGTCTGAGGTGGCTATTAAGAAGGAAGACAGAGAAGAGGTTCTCTGTGAGTTTCAGATTCTTTTGCACCCCTGCTCTCAATCTTCTTTCCCTGCACAATAAAAGAATCTGGAAGGTTAAAATCAAGTCACAATCTAAGGTCTGCTGTAGAAATAAAGAGGTGTCACTTTTTTATCTTCTCCTTTCACACAAAAAGGTCAGATTCTGAAATGTAAGAAGTTGTCACTGTAATAGCAACATCTGCTAATCATTCATAGTTTCTACCCAAGTATCACAGCTCAGATGATTTCAAGTCATCTGAGAATTAATCCTCAGAATCCCTCTCAGGTACATACCAACATCTTCATGGTCATATTTGAAAGGAAAGGAAACTGAGGTACTGGAATGGAAAGACGCTTCAGGTTTCAGAAAAAAAATCAGTGGCCAGTCTGGAATGGGAAATGAGGTCTATCAAGACTACAGAGGTATTATGTAAGCAACAGTTAACTGAAGTATAAAGAAATAAATTGTATTATTGATCCCATGCGCCATCACAATGTAAGAATGAGTTTCCATGAAAGAACCTTCTAATCTGTTCTTCAGATTAGATCAAAAGCTTCTCATCTGTTCTTCATGAAGATCTTTGTTTTTAAATTCAATTGTTATGGTGGCTGTGGTTTTGGAACATTTTTGAAGAGGAGATCATTGTTTGATGTGCAGTCCTTCATTGACGTGGTTTGCTGGGCTAAAATGAATTTAACTGTTTTGTAATAATTTTAATTATTCACAACCGTTAATTTAATAGAGTAACTTTACAAAATCAGAGAGCTGGTCATTTCACTGTGGCACTATGTAATTCAGTATGTTAAGACATTCCAGAGCAGGTGCTGCATAGGTTGAAAACAGTATCTCTATTTCTCTATATACCTAAAAAGCCTGAAGAGGAGATCTGGGTCCTGTCTAGTATTTCCCCAGGGTAACTGTTGCCCCAACTCTTGTTTTAATTATGAATTCACAAGGCAAGACTTGACATAGACACAAATGCACTAATTGTGGCCATAACCTTTAACTGTTGCTGTGTCTTTCCACTTAAACTTAGTGGAAGGGAGGAAACATGGCTATTTCAGCCCCATAATAACAGAAAGGAATAAAAGAACCCTCAAACCCAGCAAAACAACAAGCAACAAAGGATAAGAAAGCATTGATGTAAGTTACTCTTTCTGAATATTTAAATCTCTTCTGATTAAAAGCATAACCTACATATTCAAACTTGTTGGAAGGTATTGAGCTCTATTTTCTCATAAGAATTTATCTTGCTTCAGCTTCCAGTGCTCAACTAATTCTTATGCTGTTTTCTGGTAGGTTGAAAAAGCTTTTAACTCTCAGTGTTTTCATCCATTGAACATGTTTACACTTTCATGCAAAGCATCGAGTTGACTGTATTAGAGGATGTTATATGGTGCTCAGTGGTTCCACTTCTGGACTAGTGGAAACTTAATCCAGTAAATCCACATGTGATGCTAGGATTATGAGAATGCTTCTGTTACATTTGGCATGCTGAGAGTTTTAAGAAAGGTTTTTCGAAAAGCTGAAAAGACAGGAGTAGTGATGTGTCTTTGTACAGATAAGAAGTGTTGCACCTTCTTTCTTTGTAAATCTGACTCCTGAACACTTGCTGATCTTTATATTTGATTGCCTGTCGTGTATCAATTGTGTATCTTGTGAACTCTGTTTCCCATATATTTAGACTCTATTTGACAATATGTAAACTAGATATACAACACTCAGAAATTGACTTTTTTTCTCTCTGTTCTAATTCTTCAAGCATATGGCCTCATACAGTAAATATACCCTACCATGTGCCAGAACATACAGTGTATGTGTGTATATATACACACACATTGAGGGACAACCTGTCGTTTTTCTCTTCACTAAAAGCATTTTTTGCTTTTCACATCTCCTGAGGGAGTCAAACAGTTGCATGTGGATTTATATGAACAAACTAAATATGTATAACTCGACTAATTTGTGACTAAGGAGTGAGAAGCGTTACTTACAGTGAACCATAACAAAAGAATGTACAGCAAGGGAAAACAGAAATCTTAAGAAAGGAAGCTTCAGCTGAATACTGTGGAGGGAAAATCTCATGGCAGTAAGATCCACCATATGTAAGTAGTGATATTTTTACTGGTTGTTTACTCAAACTTGGACAAAATTGTTGGATAATTCTTATTCCTTGATACGCTGCTGTAACTCACAGATGTTGCAAGGATTCCCTGCTGGCCTAGGCCAGGGTACAAAATAACGTCCTTGCTGATTGTGAGAGGAGGCTATAAAGAAGTTTAGCTGTTATGGAAGCAAAAAGTCATTATGACATTGTTCCTTTTGTCACCAATAAAGACAAGTGACCTGGCTCACTGACATCAACAGTGGTCAGGAAGTGGCTTTGACCAAGCCTGCTGTGAGGTGACAACAATTGGGTCCAAGTATTAGACCACATCTTTTGATAGCTCTTGACAGTAGCTGGGAGACAGCTTCTGAACATATTCACTGAGAGGTGTTGACAGTGCTTGGGAGGTGGTTCCCAACAATATTTGCCATAGGCATTGACCCAGTTAGGAGCCAGCAATTGTTTCAAGGACCATTTTCTGATGAATTAAAAAATGAGTGCTTATGGACTCAGGTTGATAACACCAGACTAGAAGCCTGTCTTTCCACTGGTTCCATGAGTTGATGAGCAAGGCAGGCTGTGCAACAATTATCTGGGCAGAGAATGCCCAGGAAGGGCATTCTGTGAATATTACAGGATCAGCAATATTGCTTCCTTCATTGGAAGTTGAAATGCAGGAGGAGAACCATGCTATGGTTCATGAATTTCTGTAGCCTGTGGAACCAGTAGGCTGGAGAGCACTAGTGTGCTGCTAGTTCTGTAGTTTTCTCCACATTTTCATCAACACAATCTGGAGATGTACTTTTTACTGCAGCCTTGTTTTTACACTCTCTGTGACTGTGTTCCAGCTTGACAGTCTCATGTGTGAATGTGAGTCATTGTGCTCTAGAAGCTGCTACACATTGTTCTCAATCTAATTTTATCTTTGGTCCTTATATAATATGATGACTGGTACCTACTAGGTGGACAAATGCCAACAGTGTTTTCTCCAAAACACTTCACACTGAAATGTGAGCTTTATTATTGAGAAATGGATCTCTCTGTGACATGCATCAAGCTGGGCCACTTCGAGTAATAAAGATCACTGACTGCTATGGCCAGTGAAGCTCTCTACGCTTCTGTTCATTTTTGTCAACTCTTTCTTTGTTCATGTTGCAGCTGCCTTACACTATTCCATGGCTAAAACATATTGCAGAGATGTGGTCCTTTTCCCAAAGAGATGTTATTCTAAACATAAATTGAGAGATGACAGGCAGAGATGATAACAGACAGGGACAGCACAGATTAAGGTGACAGTTTCAAGCAAGGTGATCTTCTGTGGCCACAGAACACTAACCTTGCTGAAACTGAGACAGTAAAGAACACTCGTTCTGTGGTAACTTGCTACTTTAGCAAGTATCTAAAAAAAAAATCCTTACATTTAAAAGAGAAATTTAGGAAAAGAGGAAGGTAGTCTTTCACTTGAAACACTTGGAAACTCTAATGATGAAGGCAGTATTTCTGTTGAACAAAAGAGGACTGATGCGTTTGACATCAACACCTCTGAGCATGCAGACAATGTAGCCAGAGCAGTGCTGTGTGTTTGCTAAGCTCATAATGGTCCAGTACAACTGCTGGTATGTGCTTATGCAAGGATTCAGAAGTATAGTGTGCTTTTCGAGATGTCTAGATCAAGCCATATCTATTTGCAAGAAGCAGCTCTGATACTGATATTTTCTTTGCTATTCTTTACTATTAATCATCTTAATACAAAACATTGAGTGCCTATTCTGTGATAATGCTACATCTTCAACTGATTCTCATGCCACAGTAGCTGTTAGTAGTATTCCTTTTATTTCTGATGTAATATAATTACATATTGTTATATACTACATTATTATATGCTATTAAATTTTATTACATAACATATTATATATTTTCATATAATGTAAATGTTGGAAGTTCCTTAGGAATAGCCATTTTGTAGTCACTGAAGATGTCAGGGAGGAATTGGCTTCCTTCAGCAGCAGATAACAGGACTCCATTGTCAAGTTATAGATTTTTCTTGGTCGCAATTGTAGAATGGAAACAGAAATAAAAATAGACATGTCTTTGTTAAAAAGAGGGAAAAGTGTTGGTTTAATTTGGAAGTATTAACTGCTCTAAACTTTTGTCTGTTTGGATTTATGAAGTGAGATACAGTAAAAAAAAAATTGCAAGATGTTATCATGAGATGCCAGTGTAACCTAATAAGCAAGCTCTCATTTCAGGAGCACTTGCAACTCCGGCTTTTTTACCAAGTGTTCTTGGAGCTTTCTTGCAAGGCTCTCACTTTTCTGTAAGGTGTATCAATCTACATCAACAGCTATATAGGAGAAAAGTGGTCCAGAAGTTAATATACTCAGAAATACCTTATTTTGAACATTTCCAGGATCATAGCCCAGTCCTACACTCATTCCTAAGAAGGACTTGGGATTTATTTGGTTTTTTTTAAATGCAAGCCCTATAGATTAATAGCAATTTTAAACATCCTGCTCACATGGAGCACTTCTTGACTGAAGAACTCAAAGCACCTCAAAGTATTTTTGTTCCTTTTACAGCAATGAGTAGAAGGTAGAGAAGACATGTAAATACATTGCTGAAGATGAGTTGGCAAAGATGTTGCATATCCAGGAATAAAAATCAGAAGTCCTTCCCTATTCCTCATGCCTTTCTAACTGCTTGGTCATAGTGTGGCTGTTGTGTACAACATAATGTTTTGTACTTGTGTTTCTTTTTCCTAGTCTCTTTTCTCTGCATGTCCATTGCTTTATTGATGTAAAACTGCTTTGAAAGTTGACTTCTGCTTATAATTCTCTCATCAGTCCTGGTGGGAGAATTTTGAAGCTGTTAGTGAGAAAAGTACGCAAATTTTCCCCTGCAAGTTGCACAGCTACATTTTGGAGTTCAGCATGAGTCTCAAAAATCAGTTCCTTGAAGAGAAAAGAGGGTTGTTCAGATGCCACATAGGAGGAAGCTACTCAGGGATTTGGCTGTAGGAGAGTTCAGTGGACTTCATAATCAATTTTTTAATTATTGTTATTTTTACTGTAAAATCACATTGTGTTTTTCTGTAAGAAAAGTCAGGCCTCAAATGCAATTAAGCTAACACAATCAGAAACCTTCTGTGAACAGTTTCTGATACAAATTTAAAATTGTTCCTTTTACCTCTTTTTCCATTTTTTCTCATTCCACTTTACGTGTCACTTGCTATAATATTCACAGAAGGGACTCAGTGCAACCAGCTCTATATTTATCTCTCTGAATAATAACAAAATTCAGAGGTGTTTGTCTAGTCCTAGACTTAATAATGAAATGCTACAAAGCGTTTTTGCATTTTATGTCTTCCAAATATCTCAAAGCACTTGATCACCGCCGTTATGAGACAAACTCAAGTCTAAGGCAAGATTTTGAGAGATGTCCACAGCTGACATCCTGCAGAAAATAGAGCTGAGGACAGGATCTATGTCCTGAACCCTCAGGCCGCTCTGCCATCTTCACTGCAACAACTGTCAGATGTGTCCCTGCTGTTCCAAGGTCATGAAGCAGGGAATTAAGCTTCAGGAGCAGGCGGCACTGCTTGTGCGGCCCCCTGAGCTGAAGCCTTGTTCTGTAATTAGTGCCGCCTCAGCAAGCAAGCTCAGAAAGTGAAACAAAGAGAAGCCCTTCCAAATTGCAGCTATTCTCTCTGCAGACTTTCTTCCCAACCCTGTGAGCACCACATAGCAACAGGATACTGAGAGATGCAGACAGAACTAGATTCACTCATCCTGCTCTAGCTTCAGGGTTGCTCAGGAGTATCTATCTTAAAAGGCCAACCTGCAGTATCCAGGCATCAGAATATTGTCTTAGCCCTGCAGAGTGCAATGTAAATAGTACAGTGTGGTGGCATGTTGCTCTCCTGATGGAGGTCAAAGTTAACAGAATGTGGAAGTATCTTCAAAGTAGTGATCAGTACTATGAAAATTTATTAATAAATTGGCTTTTTATTTTAAGTTGGCAGATTTGATAGTGAGGTATGGAAAAGATCTACTGGAATGTCTTTAGCTTTTGCCTTAGAGGTGGGTGGCCTACATCTAAGCTATATTAAAAAGTAACTCAGAAAAGCAAGCCTATTGTCATTTGTCTTAAAATTACCGTACAGAAATCTAGAAGAGAGGCCCAGAAATGTTTTAATGTATACAAACTGAAAAGGTTGAAAACCACTGTCGTTAGGTCACCTGTCTCCTGAAGAATATGTTGTTGTTTCCTCCCAGTTGTAAAAGTCCCAGGTAAACAAAGTATCTGCTGATGCAACTGATAATTGCATGTGTGGTCATGGCCTGTAGTAACCATTTGTCACACTCTGCAGGCGTGCCGTGCCTCTGACCTTTTTACCGTTCTTTTGGGATTTTAATTCTTAGTACTCAGCCATTGACTTGACTACAGTTCAAGGGAGAGCTATGAAGCTCCACTGGTCTTTGATGATCTATTTGGATTCACTGCCCCTGTTTTTTACTGGTGTTCTTCTAGCAAGACTAACGATGTGTAAGACTCCCACCAGAGATGGACTCCTTTTTGTTTCTGCTTAACAATAAATAGTAGACAGAGCAGCCTTGTCAAAGCATGACAGATTACTAGCAATTTCAAAGTTGGCATTGGAAATTTTCTAGCTGAAAAGAAGAAAGCAGAGCACGCACATGCCTGCTTTGCTGTGGTTATGTCCTGGTTTAAGCTAGAACAGAACTAATTCTGTTAAGTGATTTTATTTTCAGCTAAGTCTCTTCTAAGTAACGGCACTTTCTGAAGTTAATGGCATATTTTTGTAGATAGTGTCTGCTTCTAGATGTAATGCTTGATGTTTAGAGTTACTACCAAGGACTGGTGTGCAGAAAGGCTTCTGCTTATACTTGCTTCTGTGCAGACCAAGGTCACTGCTAAATCTTGTGCGCTATGTTGGGGGGGCAGAAAGTAAAAGGCTTCACCTGCAAGGAGGAGCGGCCAGGACAGGTGACCCTAAACTGACTAAGAAGGGATTCCATCCCATATATGCCACATTTAGTATAAAGCGGAGGGATCACAAAGGTCAGTCTCTCTTCTTCAGTGGCTGGGATCCAAGAAGGACTCTGTCCATTCTGCCTTTGATTCCAATCTGTGTGTTCCTGAATCCAGTTCCAGAATCCAGCTTCTGAATCTGGTTCCCATCTACTGCTGAGTCCAGTCTGGGACTTCACCAGTGCCTGCTCCACAGCATCAGTGGTGACAGTGACATAATTGCCATCAGGGAGGTTGGGTTCAATATTTGTTTTGTATATAATTGTATATATTCCCTTTTATTATTATTATTTTAATTAAAGCTGTTTTAGTTTTCCAATCCATGCCTCTCTCCCTTATTCCCTTTCTTTTACCCTTTGGGACAGGAGAGAGGGATTACTAGAGAGTGTGCGTCATTTGTCTAGTGGCTAGACCATCCCTAACCCTAGACAGGTTAGTTGTCCTCCTTTTTCCAAACATGGAGCATTGCAACTATTTATGTTAGGGGTCAGCCCAAGGCTTTATCTTTTCCAGTCCTCAACTTGCTTCTTCACTGCAATATTCAGTTCAGTTATTGTTACACATTCAGGTTTCTCTGCAGTTTGTTAAAAGTTAGTAGCCACATGATGTTCCTCCATTCTGTTTTCCAGTTAACTTTATTTCTGAAGACTTCAATCAAGTCTAATTTACTGTGGGTAAATTCCTAATACCTTATTTGGATATCCTAGTTCAGAGAAAACTAAAAAAGGAGTTTGCTGTTCAGAATTAATTGGTAAACTGAGGTATGCATATTCTTCAGTGAGGTACAGCATTTCCTTCTTGCAAGAAGAGCAAGAATGACATTTTGGAGGTTGAATGCTATGACCAATGTGATAAGTTGAATTTTACATTGCTTCCTGTTTTAGAAGCTTCACTGAGATTTTTTGGGTCTCCACAATGGTGTAGGACTGGTTATTACAGCAAAGGTATTTCAGACACTTTTGGACTTGCATGAGAAATCCAGATAGTTGCTTTCCTTGTGATATTTGGAATTTATTCTATATTTATTAAAGACTGGGAAAGTTAAATAAATCACAAGCATACTCCTGCTGAAAAAGCATTATGTACTATAATTGTTGGTTTTATTATTATTTCGTGGCTTTCCAAGTGTTCTGGTAAAGTCTGGTAAATATTTCAGAGCATTTGAAGCTTTTCCAAATTGATTGTCCTATCTGTGATTGCAGACTGGAATCGGGAGGGATGTAACAAGGTTATGGTGCGGTAGGATTGAAATGAGTGGCGGTGGCAGAGAGGGAATTGGCTACATCTTGCTCAAAACATTTGGCAGTTGTCACATTTGGATACAGGAACAGATGAGCCATTGGTTTGCTTGAGCAGGGAAGTTCTTGCTTCATTGTTCAGCTGTAAAAATATTCATTGAGATTATGGAATTTGATAGGCCCCTTAAAGAAAGCTGCTTATTTGTTTGTCTTTTTTAAAGGCAGATTTGGATTGTATTTATATCATGGTCTTTTGGTAAGTGGTGTTTAACAAGAGAATGTAAAAGTCTAGCATCTCTGTATGTCTTTTGATCCAGTTGAGGTAGCATCTCTTGCAGCCTCCTTTCAAAAGGAGAATTGCAAGAAGCATAGAAAATTAAATTAATTAAATTGTAGTTGTAATTCAGCAGAGGCATTCTAGTCCTACATTTTTGGAGTCAGGAGGTATTCCTCAAGCTTGTTTAACTAAATATTATATTGCCATTCATTGCAGCTATATGTACTGTGCAGTTTGCTATTTTCATGACATTATGGGGTATAAGAAGCTCTCCACAAGTCAAGAGCAGCAAAATGGACTGCAAAGTTTTTGTGATTTATCTCCTTTTTATAGAAATGTATTCAGACCTTGTGTGATGGACCTGGACTAGTTATATGCCATGGTTAGACCTAGCTAGAGCTCAGCATAGAAGGTACCTAATTTAGCATAAGCATGGTGTTCATCTGGGTGTCAGAAAGCCCTGCCCCTTTTAATGGCACTGTTTCCATAGCAGCTAATGCACTTCAGAAAAGTGGGAGACAGGAATCAAATTTATGACTAACATGGCTGTCCTGAGCTCGTGATGATATAAGCTGCGGCAACTACATTGTCACGTATCTTTCAGTGTGTTGTATGTCTAGGCAAGTCACTGAGTAGTACACTAAGGTAATTAAACTCTCCTTTTTCCTAAGAGACTGTTCTGATTAGTCATTGCTAACAACGTTATCGTCACTGAATTAATGAGAAAGAGCTGGGTTTGCCAAACTAAACTCCTGCACTCAGAGTCAATACTGGCTTAAAACTTATACTGGCTAAGTCTGGGTCCTGGAGTTCTAATGATCTCTTGTTGGAATTAGTCTTGATTTGCTTATATAACTTAATAACTAGCCTCTATGTTGAACTATAGCATTAGCTATGTTGTGTATACTCCAAATTTGGTGGAAAACATCCAATGGAGCACAAGATGGAGTCAGTACCATTTTGCTCGTGGCAGTATGCATCAATACTGGGTAATGTATCTGAAGGAGTACATTACTATCACTGGTCTTTGTGATACATGAGATTCCCCTTTGATGCTACAGAGGACTTCCTGTAACCTTTTGGTTTAGCTCTTACTACTTGAATTTTATGTAAGTCTGCCTGAATCCTCAGTTCTCATGTGAAATTCAGCTCAGTAAAGGATGTGTAGATATCTGTTTGCTGATTGGCATTCAAAATTTGAGTTCCATCCTGAGGTTCAGCATGGAGGGATGTGGGCTTGGTATCCCCCCTTCTTTATAAAATGGACATCTAAAAGACACCAGATGAATTCAGCCTTGGAAATGTCCCTATTGACTCTGAAGGAAATTCAGCTGACACTCTCAGATGTACAGGCTGATGTGAGGTTGGGTGAGTCCTGGCCAGCGTGATTGTGATGCTAACTATGCTACCTCAGGTACCGAAATGCAGGCAGTTTTTGAATCTTAGCCAGCGTACAATGGTTATCCCAATGTGCTGGTGACTTGCTTGTTCTTGGAAGTCTTGCTATAAGTCATGTATGCAATCAGTAAAGGATGGGCAAGAGTGACAGAGGGGCTTATGAGACTTTCTCTTCTACAAGTGCTACCAGTTTGTGGTTGCTTCTTTCCAGGTATCAATATATTCTTGCATCTATAAGGGATGACACTTGTCCCACTAAATTGTTTAGGAAAGGGGTTTCCACTGCTTCCTTTCTGACTTTTTTCCACAGTCCTGTGGGCATGTGTTTTCTATCTAACAGTCTACAGATTTTTCTTTCAAATGCTTTATAAAGCATAACTTCTGAGAGAGGGTTCTATCCTGACACCTAGAAGATCTGTTTATACTTTCAGTTCAGCCCCTGCTTGCTTTTTTGATGCTGGCCTCCTCATTTCACATTCTCTTTGCTTTAATTCCATCTTTTGTTGAATTGAAACCTACTTCTTCCCCTTCCTCTGATATGCTCTCTAGGCATTATCATCATCACCTTTGGAGCAGTCTGAGAACGGCAGTCAGTCTCCCAATATCTGATGTGTTAGAGATGAGATTTTGGAAGACAGGGGAGTATATAAGATTTTAACTTCAATTCTTAGATTTTGTTTGTATTTTCTCCTTCAGTAACTCATGGATACCCATTTCTCAGTTTCATCCATCCTGAAACAACCCAATTACACCAGTTGAACAGATACTAGAGATAAAGCAGACGGCACAATTTCCCCAGAGCTTAAAAGCAGGTGAAAGAGCTATTTCTCACCTACCAGTGCCAGATGCAGGAAGTTAGAAGTGACTCAAAGGACTTCTGAGATGTAGCAGGGGAACAAGGCAGTCAGCAGTGAGCACCGACACGAGTCACTCAAGCTTAGAGGCCCAAATTTGTATTACCTTGTCTTCCTAGGAGATTACGTGGCCACAGTGACCAGGATAGCTCTTTTCAATAAGATTAAAGATGGAAAAGGTCTAGGAAGTCTCAACTAGTTCACTCCTGCAGCACAGGTTTTCTCCCTGCAGTATAATCCTAGCAGCTTTTATGTCTCTAGTTTCACCTCAGGCATTGAGGTTTCTGGCATATTGACTCTTTAGGTTAGAGCAATATTCCCTTTCTAAATAACAGAAGCAGTTTCTTGTTGGATCTTTTAGTACATTCCCTTAGGCTGAACGGTGACCAGTCACGTTACTTTTCCCATGTCCACGAGAGGCTGCCCCACTCCTCCTGCTCTGCTACTTAAAGAAAAGTAGATGTCATTATACTATCGTTAATTCCCTGAAGTGATCAGAACTTTTACGCCAAGGAACTTTACATTATTTTTTATTTTTTAAACAAAGCTATATTCAACTGAGGAAGAGCCTCAGGAAGGCTTTTGACTTATATCAGAGTTGAAATTGGCCCACTGAATGAAAAATAGTGCACTATTTCTTCCTGTATTTGTCTGAACTGATGCTTCACTGAACAATGTGACTCATTATTTACATGGTATATTGGAAATAGATCACTGACTGGTACCTGTGCTTAAGTCACAGGAGGGGAGATTAACATGTTTTGCATCTTGAAATAATCTTTCTTAACCTCTAGACAGTGCCAGCTCTCTTATTTATGTGAAAACAGGGAGCTATGCTGGAAGTTGTCAATTTATGTGACATAGTGTAACAGAGAAGGCTGCTGCAGGCCTGCCCCACACCACGCACTCACACACACAACTTTCTGGTAAGGGAGCTGCCTGTGCCAAAAGCAAAGGAGCTGAAGTAAACTCCCTGGCAGCTGAACATGCCATCTCTCTGAAGTTATGTGCTCATTAGGGAATTTACTGCTATAAAACCACAGACCAAATTTCTCTCTGTACCAAATTTCCCTAAAGATTGGAAAGAGTCTATGCTCAGAAAGTAAGCTTCAAAGCATCTCTAGTGATGTGGTAGTAAAACTAAAAAAGCCGAGGGATGGTATAAGGAGGAAGGGAGCAGGGAGGAGAGTGAGGCAAGAGAGAAAAAGCATAGAGAACTGTATTTGGGAGTAGGGGAGAAATTCTCATGAGGGTACAGCCTGACATTATGGTCAAACATTTCCTAGGGCCACATGAATCAGTACCCCAGTGGGCAGCAGCCCGTCTGGGCTTGCTTATAATTTGCCAGCAATCTGTCTTGCTTTTCCAGCTTCTCATTTTTAGTTCTCCCTTTCATTTTCCCTGCTGGTCTTTAGGATGTTTTCTGGAGCTAATGCTGCAACAGGGCCTCTAATATGACTGAAGAGCTACTACAACCAAACTCACTGAGAAATTATTTTTAATGAGCAGAAGTGTTGCACTAAAGCAGTGAATTCCTTCTCTAACACAACAAAAAGATCCTTACAGTGGAAATCCTGCAGTGAAAACTCTTCAGATGAATAGCTTGTTAGAGGATAAAGCAGTTAGGTGAATAAAAGCCTGATTATGTACCTGGAGGTAAAATGTAGTAAGAACCAGAACAAGTAAATTGATAATTTGGCTGCTGCTTCTCACAGTGGGCTGTGCCTGAGCAGTCTTATCCAATACCTGCTTCTGAAAAGCAGCAGTATTACAAGAGGCAGAGTATTCAGAAGAGGATTTGTTCTGCATTTGACTGCCTGCTCATTTGTCTCTGAGCTTGGACTGTACAGTGGGAAGGAGGCATTTCAAGCTGTTGTCTACACAAGGTGGTTGGTTTGGACAGGACACATGACATCTCCAGTTGCACTGAGACTCCTTGATGGCAATGTGACAGAACAACATGACATCTCTGCATAGCCTGGCAACACGATGACACTGCATTAGATAAATGTAGTAGGGGAGTGGAGCACTTTCACCCTTATTGTGAACATCGTGTTCCCTTTAGTCAGATGGGGCTAGTGCTCAAAAATGTGCACCACTCTGCCAAGCTCTCAGATCTTCCTCCTGGCTCCAGCTTTGAGGAGCTGCAGCGTCCCCTGAGCTGCCTGCTCTAATCGCAATCCCCAGGCAGCATTAATTTAGCTTGGAGTAAGCGGTTAGTGTTAACCTCACACAGACTTAAGTGCTGCTTGTGCACCGCTTCCCATTTATTTATTCCTTTTCTCATTACAGTCTAGCCTCACCTCCCTTGGGCTTTTGTGCTGCTTTTTTTTTTCTTTTTTCTTTTGACTGTCAAGGTCTTTGCCTCCAAGCCAGCAGTAATATAGAGAAATCCAGGCATAAGTGTGAAAAGCTTACATACCCAATAAGCCATCATTTTGTTTGGGTATGCCCACTGGATCATTATAGATCATTCCCAATTAGTGCTGCCAAGGAAAAGGAAAATACTGGAATCTATTCCCAAACTGCAAAGTACATGTTCTTCACTTGGCAGAATAAATATCATCTAAATATATCGAAAAAGCCCAGTGCCAACTGAGACTACCCCCATTGTGCTTGTGACTGCTCAGCTTCCCGTTGTCCTCCTGGGTAACTCCCATCACTATCCTGCTAGAGCTCCCAAAACAAGGAAGGTACTGCCACCTCTTCTAAGTGACAGGTAAGCTGCTCTATGCAGCCTGCGCTGTTAGCAAAATGTGAATGGCTCGTGGATGGCTCTGTTTCTGATCCAGTTGAATTTCTCACCTTTTCTGGTTGAATATAGCTGGACTTTGCATTAACAGTGTTGCTTCTGTTTGGCTGCAGGGAAAATCTCGTCTCTGTGCCAAAGACAAAGTAGTAATTTTCCCCAATGCCTGGCACACACACAGCCATCATCTTTTATGTTTTCCCCAATGGTAATTGCTACCTTATCTCTCTTCTGACTTTTTTACAGACAAACAGTATTAGAAGATGAGCTCTGAGCAAGTCTCTAAATGAAACACGTCATTGCTTTCACCTGTAGTTTTGCACAAAGCCTCTGAAGTTTTAGCTGTTGTGAATCTGTACATCTACTTGTCACAGATCTCCCTACTGTTAGTTATCAGATAGTGTCACTCTGCCTGCCTACCTTTTTATTTCTACTTTGTAACTAAAGATAGCATAGTATTCACTTTATTAAGGTAATTTAATGTAAATCTATGACAACAGTGCTTTTTCATTAAGACTTTCTGTCTGATGGTCTTAAATCACATTTATGCACATTAATGAATTGATTCTAATGGCTCCCAGTGGAGGAACACAAGAAATAAGAGATTTTCCTAAGTTATATAGGGAGTCAATGTCAGAGTCCCTTCAAGCTGAATCCTACCCATTGGCTTTGCGTTAAACTTTTATCAGGGAGTTCTCTTGTGTAGTAACAAGTGATAGTGTGTTAAGAACCAAACATCTGAATCAAATGTCTAGAATTTTACATTTTAGTAAGCAAAGTGCACAGAAGAGGACAGAAATAATGTCTCTTTTTCATAGAATTTTTTGGGTGAGTGTGACTGCCATCTCATATGGATAGGAAGAACTTGTGTTTGTGTCATGATGTGCTGTGTCTTGAAGTGTTGTGTCACCATCAATGCATGCAAGTGTAAGCAAGTGCAAGCAAGTGCACATATGCATCCTTCTTTACCTTTCTGCTCTGTAAAAACTGAGAAATTATTATCCAGGAAATAACGTATGTAAATGTGGTTCATTGTGGTGTTATCAACAATAAGTGCTGAGGTTTGATTGTGTAGTGTTTTATATTTTCTTCTTCATCCCATTTTGGGCTACTGTTTAAGTGGAGCTAATGTAGTCAAAACTCTGCTTTCCGAACTATGAGTGTGAATATAGGGTATACTACTTAAAAAAAAAAGGGGGAGGGGGGCAAAAAACCCCAACACTCTAGTATTCAAGAGTAATTACTCCAAATACTGCTGTAGTGTGGATGTTGTAAACAGCAGTAGAAATCTTTATTATTAAGTAAACTACATTCCCTGGGATTGTTGCAGATTTATAACATTACAACAGTTGAGTAATTTGTCCCATTTCATGCTACTTTTCCATCTGCTGAGACACTTCAGCACAGCAGCATCCAGGCACACTATGATACTTTTGTAATTTCAAGTAGGGTACCGATTCAAATACATATATTCCCTCTACATAGAAACTAATCCATGCAGACTCCCCTTGAGGCTGTTATTCAGACTGAGCACCCAAAAGCCTGGCCTGACAGCCATTATAGACGGGCTTGGAAGCAGAGAAGAGCAGCTGTGGTTGGGCTCCGTGGAAACTGGATTTGGCCAGCACACTTACATAACCTCAGCCTTGCATCCCCTAATGGCAAACATCTTTGAGAGCTGAAGTAACAGCAATAATTTTTCCTAGGGGCTTAAGCAGGTCACGAATTTTTTTCCTGCAATGAGCAATAGGCAGTCTGAAGCGACAGACCCTGTCCCAGCGTATTCTAGTAAGAGCCATTTCTGAGAGCAGAGGTTGGAGTCGAGTGGCCAGGTGCTGTGTGGGACTGATAGTGAACAATGAAAAATATTTGCAAGGGCAGATAACTGTTACTTCTTTCTTGGTGCTTGGGGAAAGGGGCTGTTGAGACAAGGAGAGCCGCTCAGCCAGCAGCTTTCCTCTCAGCTTCACTTTCTGTCTGCAAGCTTTGCGAAGTTTTTGGAAGAGCATCTGAGAGCGGTATCTGACATGGAGTTAGGCAGGGATGCTTGCAGAGAAAGGAGCAGGGCTTTCATAATTGAAACAGAAAGATAAGGAAATATATATGTAACAGGAGAATGATGTAAAGGGAGCCCTGAGAATAAGCATAGGAGCCAAGGGCTCGAATTTGGTTTCTCGCATCTTGTTCTGTTGGGTAAGTCACATCACACATCTGCCTGATTTTTCTTATCTATATAACAGGGGACATATTACAGATCTCTGTTTAAGGGGAGGTCTGAGAATTAATGGATGCTGATAGAGTGCCTGGAAGATGAAAAATGCTGAGTATTACCACAGCAAATAGTAACCCCTTTGACTCATTTATGATCTTATTACCACCAAATGTCTCTCTGGCTTCCTGTCATTTCAGCTAAGCCTCCTTCTGATCCTATTAAACACCAGGGGGAAAATCCTCAGCTAGTGTCAGTTGTCACAGCTCCATTGACTTCAATTATTTCTCTTGCACAACATATTTCATCCAAAGCACCTCAAGTATTTGAGAGATATTGGCCAATTAAGCAGCACAACCTCTATGGGAGGTACAGAGCCATACCACTGTTAGAGAAACTTAGAAAAGAAAGGTTAATCAACTTACCCAAGGTCAGGAAGAAAGTGTAACAGGGACAAGAAAACAGACCAAGAGTCATGCTCCTGATTCTGGAGATTGCCTTGACCAGGTTTTGTTCTGTGTACCGAGGTGGATCTGAAGCTATTATTCCAAGCTCTGCCTTTTTCGGGTTCTTACTGGTATGAGACAGAGCAAGACTCACTTCCTTTTCAGGCTGTCATACACTTTTATTTTTTATCATTCTCATTTTATTCAAGGTATTGTAGGAAGAGAATTATGGAGGCTGTGCATATAAAAGCTGATTCCTCAGCTGGTATAAGTTAGAAGGACTTCCCCAAGGCAGGCAGAATATGACAACTTGTACCTGAGGATCTGGTCCCTAAGGCTTATTTCTGGCAGAGTATGGCTATAAGATGCCTAGGGATTTTAAGCCTCCAGTCGCTTACTTATGCACAGGCTTTCTGAAGCTGCAGGAAGCTAAACTGCCTACTGGTGGTGATTGCTTTTTCAATATACTGCAAGCCAGGACTTTATTATCATATGATTCTCAGTAAGCTAGTTTGTGCCCTCATGCCTGCTGAAAGTCCAAAATGGCTGCATCAAATAGTGATACTTAGAATAGCCCCAAGTGGATATACTTAAATATCTGCAGTGTCTCTGCTGTTTCTGAGATGGGATATTTTTTGCAATGTAGAGAGTGTTTGTGCAACTTCAGCACTTTATTCAGCAAATTTACACCCACTTTCAGGTAAGCCAGTGAATGCTGTGATAGTGGAGTTTAATTCATAAAGAGCCAGCAGATAAGCATGAGGAGAAGCAATGAATAACTCACAGATGGAAGAGTTAGAGATCAGTTGTAACATAACAGCAGAGCAGCAGTGCAGAGCTGAGGAGCAGCACTTGGTGGGTCAGCACTCAAAAAACATCCACAAGTGCAGTGCTTAATTGTATGTACAAAATTAACTTGCCTTTTTAAAAAACCAACCAAACACAAATACGCCAAACATCCCGTCGTGTCCCCCCCCCCCCCAAAAAAAAAAAAAAAATCCCCAGCCCTCATCCTATGAAATTTGCAGGTTTGATGCAGTGCCCATAGTGCTCAGCTAGGAAATAATATGTTGTTGTTCTGGGGTTTTGTTTTTTTAAAGCTACAAACGAGTTGAAGAGGAAAGCCTATCAGAGCTATGAGAAACTAAATGTAGTTATAAGCTTGAGATCTTCATTTCCTGAAGCAGCTTTAAATCCTGATAGGGTACTGTCTTTGTACAGATTTTATCAAAATGCCAGCTATTTGTTATTTAGGTAAAGAATAACTGAATCTAAAAAGTGCTACGTTTTCATGCTTGGGGGGAAAACAAGCCTATCTCTGTAAAGCTCACGAAGATATTTACATTGAAGTAAGTATATATTAATGTGTACACACATATAAGTAAATGCAGATCAGTTCTGGGAGAAGCCAGATCTAAGAATTTACGGGAGCACTGGAAGAAGGGCAGAGGTGTGTGGAGAGGGAAGTGAGGGGAGGATAAGGCAGCTCAGCAACTCAAGTTGATTACCTGTATAGTTCCCTGTCTGCCCCTTTGCACATGTACTTCAGAACTAAGAACTAGTACTTTCTAAAAACCTACACTGTGTAAAATCCTGGAAATTATTTTTTCTTCATCCCTATGCTAAGTTTAGACATTACATTGGGCTAGACTTTCCTGACCTTTTTACCAAACGTATCTTGGTATGAAAATACTTGCCAGGACTCTTCATCTATGAAAGGAGATGAAGCTATGAAAAGGAGGCAGCTTCAACTTTCAACTCCACTCTGGAAAAACTGTCTACTTTTTTATTTCTCCCACGTAGGAAACTTGCACCCTAGCAAGAGGAAAGGCAGATGCACACGCTTTAATCTGTAGCCACATATGGGCTATGTGTTTGGTCTTCATGAGAACCTGTATCAGGCATATGCTCCTTCTTGGAAATTTCTATCACATGCTCTCCCATACCATCAGACTAGTTTTTTTCTACTGCCATGGGAATCAGAGCTTGATTAGGAGGAGAAGGGGAACTGCTACTCTGCCAGGAACCAAACACAACAGAAATCAGGAAGTTGTCCTGTATGCTTAATATGTCCAAATACTGACTTGGAAAATGTTGCTTCACCTATTTGGAGGTGCTGTTTCCTCAAGAAGATAATGGGGTGCCATGGAATGAGCAAATTCCCTGTGCTCCAGAGAGCAGGCGTAGGGTGGCTTCAGGTGTTCCCCATTTACCACCAGTGAACGTGTAAAAGTGCCATCATCCCTCTTAGGGGGTACAGAGCTAAGGACAAATAACCATTATAAAGTACCAGAATACTTTATCATTCCATGTAAAACCTGTTTCTGTTGACAAGTACCAGCAGTCTTTACTGTTCTCAGTTAACAGGACCCTAGGGACTTCCTAGGGAAGAATAAAAAAGCAAGAGAAAACATTTATGTACAAGCTAATACTTTTTGCTAGAGCCTGAACAATTTAGGCACAGACCTGCTACAGGACACTGAAAGGCCAATTTTACTTTTACATGGCTTTTTAGAAGTCTAAAAGCATTTCTTTTGCAAGAGTATCTCAAAGACTTAGAACTGACCTGGTCAACCTGAGTCCATAGGAATACAGTAAACGGGTACAGGCTGCGTGAGCATACTTGGTCCTATATCACAAGCCTGGTGAGGTTCTGAGAACACAAAAATAAGGCTTACTTTTTGGACTAATCAAAGCAAGCACAACATTACCTCCTCAGCCTCCCCTTGTACAGCCAATGCCTCAAGAGTTAAGTTCTGTATCCTTTCCTGGGAATTCCCACAGGGGCCCTGACAATCTTCCCATCCTCAAGGCTATGAAAGTGAAAACTTGGTAGTATTGCAGTCCTGGCCTTGTGCAGAGGTATCTCCCTCAGGAGGCTATAGGATTGCTTGCAGAATGTACCCCTCATTACCTCCTATTTTTTGGGAAAGGGAGAGGCATCAAGACTTGGGTGGCATGCAGTGGGCTGCTGCCTTCATGTTACTGGCCTCCACTACCTCTGTGTAAAAAAGGTAAGGACACAGCCCTAAAAGAATTTTTGCGTGATCATAGGCTATATAGTTGAGTTTTTTTTCTGGCAAGGTCCTTCTAGGAAGACTATAGCTATGGAAGGAACCTTTTCCTTCTCCTAAATGAGTTATTTTCATCCTTCATGGTGCTACAGTGTTGTTGAGTATTTACCTGCCTATGCTTCAGGAGGTTTGTCCAGGTCATAGAATCATGGAATGGTTTGGGTTGGAAGGGACCTGAAAGATCACCAAGTTCCAATTTCCCTGCCATGGGCAGGGACACCTTCCACCAGATCATATTGCTTAAAGCCCCATCCAATGTGGCCCTGAACACTTCCAGGGAGGGGACATCCAGCCACAGCCTGTCTGGGCAACCTGTTCCAGTGTGTCACCACCCTCACAGTGAAGACTTTCTTCCTTACATCTAGTCTATGTCTATCCTTTTTCCATTTAAAACTATTCCCCCTTGTCGTGTTGCTACACTCCTTGATAAAGTGTTCCACTTCTTCTTCCTTTTAGCCCCCCTTTAAGTACTGGAAGGCTACTATAAGGTCTCCCTGGAGCCTTCTCTTCTTCAGGCTAAACAACCCCGACTCTCTTAGCCTGTCCTCGTAGAAGAGGATCCAGCCCCCTGATCATCTTAATGGCTTCCTCTGAACCCACTTGAGCAGGTCCATGTCTTTCTCATGCTGGGGCCCTCAGAGCTGAACACAGTACTGCAGGTGGGGTCTCACGAGAGCAGAGGGGGAGAATCACCTCCCTTGACCTACTGGCCATGCTGCTTTTGATGCAGCCCAGGAATGCAGTTGGCTTTCTGGTCTATGAGAGCATATTGCTGGGTCATATTCAGTTTCTCATCCGCCATCACCCCCAAGTCCTCCACAGGGCTGCTCTCAATCCTCCCACCACCCAGCCTGTATTTGTGCTTGCAATTGCCTTGACCCAGATTCTTGTCTAGGGAGCTTATACTGGTTGCTGCTCTGCTGGCCTCTCCAGAACCGTGGTCTTTTGCACATTCCTCTGCCCAGCAAAGAGTATTTAGGACATCTGCTGGTCGTGTGTTGTTCCCTCATAGGCAGGAGTATCCTGTCCACCTTGATCCTGTTTCAAATGCTGTTAACATGTCATTCTTTGACTACATGCTAAGGCTTTTGAAAATACACACCGTACTTAGGAGCAAGAGGACGTGATGTGAGGACGTTGTAGGGGTATACAGGAGAGGCAGGCGTTCTCTCTGAGGGTCATTCTCAGAGGAAATCCCTGGATCTCTCTGTTCAGGTAATATTTTTTGGTCAGGGAGAAGGAATACTGTAGGAGTTATATGCCACCTGGCTGGTTCAGTGTCACTTCTGACATTTAGCTAATATACAAATACGGTTCTCACTCTTATTTTTTCCAGCTCTAAAGAAATGTTAAAAAGTATAAAAGCCATCATGTTATCATCAGTTTCGATGATAGTATGAAACAGTGTATTAAATCATTCCCTTCGGTGTACAATTCATACCTCTTAGCCTGGAGGTGCATTTCCTATTAAAATGTCTCAGAACCACATATTGTGAAAAAATATCCACTGAAATTCTTTCATTTTATTTATATATTTAAAAGAAGTTGGTAAGGGATTTGGGGAAACAAATGAATTTACTGCTTAGTAAAAATGTAACATTATAAATGGTACAGTGCTTATTATGAGAGTTATTTTCTAAGAGTTTTTTAGGCATTTCATTCAAATTGGCTTTGAAATAAGCATTGTTCCACATGGACTAAAGAACTATCTGAATGTCCCCAGGGACAGCATGTTGAATTGGAGATAAAGGGACAGTAGAGTTGGAGGGTGCTTCAGAAAAGATTGGGCTGCAAGATTTCCTTTTGCTTCCAATCAAAGCAGTCAAGATTTACAGAACTAGTGGTTTTGACTACCTCAATTTTAATGATTTGAAGCTGAGTTTTAAAACTGATTGGAGAGTGTGCTGATTTACTCTTTTCCTGAAACTCAGCTTCCTGTAAGAGTTCTCAGTTCAACACCCAAGTATTGAAGTTTTTAACACCAAACTACACTAAAACATCAGTCTGGCTGGACAGCTGCAGTGTTAATGTGGAAAGGGGTTAAGTAATAATCATCAATTCTGTTGTCAAACAGGGAGGAACTGCAAGCCCCAGAGAGAAAGAAGACAATATGACAAATTGTTTGTTAGTGGATTAGTCAGAAGAGTTAGATGGAGAGCTTATACAAACAAGCATATCTTGTGTCAGTGTGGGGCACAGATAGCCACTCAGCTGTACTGGGGGAAAAGCACCCTTTTTTGTGGTATAATCATGTCTGTAACAGAGGTTTTCCTCAGAAGAGCTGAGTCCTTTGCAGTGGTAGGTAAGAGGTGAATTCACCGAGCCAGAGCCATACAGAAATAACTTGTTGTTTGGGCACTTCCACACTCAGGTTCCAGCAGTGCCCCAAGAGCTGACTGTTCCAGGGCATCATTGTGGGTTTGCAGAGGTTGTTCCTTGGATGTATTTGCCCTGTATGATCTGGCCCTTATGAGCCATGCATGCAGTATGGCAAGTGGCTTCCTACTTGGGGGGGGGGGGGGGGGGGGGGGGGGGGGGGGGGGGGGGGGGGGGGGGGGGGGGGGGGGGGGGGGGGGGGGGG
>JAVSBS010028075.1:22735-35910 GCA_033124195.1 Coracias cyanogaster | reverse complement strand
AACTTTTAATAGCTTGGTGGGGTGATAGAAAATTCCTGAAGACTGACAGAGACAATATCAATGTTAAAAACAACCACAATAAAAAGACAGTAAAAAATCAAAACTATAAATATGTGGGTTTGATCTCTCAAAGAGCAGACAATTTCAAAAACTTCTTAAGCATGCAGTGGAGGAAAGCTGGAAACTACAGTTTGATTTAAGAATAGCAACATGGATTAAAGTAAAATACAACACACTTAATTAACATGCTGCAGTGAACCAGGTCTCAACCTCCAAAGGTGCCTAAGCGTGACAGCAGAGATTGAAAATGGCCCAAACTGTAGCACCTGTTATACTGCATATTAAATCACAACTGTCCAGTTACAATTTTCAAACACAAAAAGACCACATGTTCAGAAGCAACCCATTTTTGTGATCTGCAATTTGCAGTATCTCCTACTACCAAGTTAATTTGTTACACACTGCAAACAGACTTACTTGGCTTACACCAGGATGATGTCCTTATAAAAAGGCATTATATTATATATTATTGTGACACAATGTACAACAGAAGTCCCAAGCAGCCAAAGTGTTTAACACTCAAGGAAAGGGAAAAGGTAGGAAAAGGGAGCTGCCCACACTAATACAAGTGTCACATCTGCAATGTGGCCAAGACTTCCAACTAATGCAGAGCTTAAAGCAAGTGTAGACTGGGAACACTTTTCCTTGCAGTTGCACTTCTGCCTTCCTTCTGAGACTAATTACAACATCATCAGAGTTGCTTCATGCCCCAAACTGGTCTGTCTGTCTCTCTCACTAAGTCTAGAATTAACCTTGAAAGGAGACTGGGGTCATACCTTCAGGAAAGAATTCCAAATAAAGGAGAATCAGAGGGATCAATTAAATGTTCAAAGAAGAGACCGAGGCTAGAAAAAGCAGGTGCCCTGGAATTACAGGTTCACACCCTCCCTCCTAGGGCAAACTCCTGAAAATGTCATCCAGAAGCACAGGCAAACCACAATGCTGCTTGTAGGATATACCAAGTCAGGCAATGCACAGGAATGGATCCAGCATTGATTAGAAAACCAGCTGCACAAATGCCTTCTCAGGCTGACAAGGAATTGGTTTAGTACATTATATACCAGCTTTAGAACAACCTCAGTTCATAAATAAGTGCAATGAAAAGGTATAGCTTAAATTAAACCTTAATACTGTGTTTTTCTAGGTTATGTGCAATAACTAAATGAATGATTCTGTAAAAAAAAAAAAGGCAAGAAATTTCAGTGTATCAGATTCAGAATTGATAATGCAAAGACAGAATAATACAGTAAGATTTAAATGGTTTGAGTTACACTAAAACATTAATGTTTCAAAAATCCTTATTGAACAGAAATGAGGAAATGTGGTATTTGACATGCTGTACACTGAATGGCTAATGAGACATATGCAGAAACAAAAAAGAACCGAGATACTAAAGGACAAAGAACAAAATGAGCAACTAAATTGTTTCTATGGTTGCATTTATTCATGCAAAACCACCTTGGAATAAAAGTGAAATTGTAGCATAAGAAAATAAAAACAGAGCATTATCTAAGCACAAAGTAAAGATTCTTGGAGGGTGTTTAATTCAAAACTGACAAGAGTTAAAAGGCCAAATAATAGTAAGAAGGGGAAAAAATAATTATTAGAGTCAACTTTTTGGAAGTGACTTGCTCGTAAACATGCTATAGCCAGGTTTACCACCAGAAAAAGCTGTTCCACTTTGCAGAATATATTATTGTGTAAAAAGCAGAACCACAGTAGTTTGCTTTGTTTTGTTTTTAAATGTACTCCTAACCAAAACATGTTTATTGAAAAGACTGCCTTAAAGGCAGACAAGTAAGAGGCAAAAAGAAACTCTTGTTAGCTGAATTATCTGCACTGAGTACTATTTGATGTACAGAGCTGAAACACAGATCCAAGGACATCAGCAATTTCTGTTTAAGTCTTCTCTGCAGCAAAAAGAGTATCAAAATGCTTCATAAGAATTTGCATTCATTCTGTTCCAGGTTTGATGAAAGTTTAGATTTTATTTCCCATCTGCACCATACTGTCAGTTTATATCGCTCATGTCCAGTTACATAACAGCGTAGGACGGACACAATCCAACCTGACTTGACAGAACCTGAGCTGTCATCTGTAAAATCTGAAAAAGCACTTTTCTAATGCTGTCCTAATGCTGCAGTGATTTTTTTTTTAAACACCAGTTTATTTTTTAATTAAGGCAAAAAACTCTATCAAATAAAATACTTCATTAATACCTGAATTCTCTAAACAGTGCAATTGCTTTACCATCATTTTCATTCTTATGCATAGGGGTACACATATTTTGTACAAGTTTAGTTGACATTTTCGTTCCATGTGTTAGTTCACACATAATCCAAGGCTGAGTATCTATGAATACACATCATCAACAGCATCAATCATAAGAGGTAAAGGTGAGTTAAGAACTGACTTCCACCTTTTTATTCTATTGCAACCAAGTATTTAGACATCAATGTCATACTAAACAGAATTTTAAAAGCTTATTAAAGTAAAACAAACCAATATTTACTCCTAAGACTTGTATAGCTCCACTTGCAGCTAATGTGATTACAGCCACGAAACTCATACATACGAAACTAAAACCTTACTCAAGATATAAAGCATGCGCATTTTGACACACATTCTGGTCTCTAAGTGTTGCCAGAGTACCCTTAATCTGTCATCTACTATTCCTGGTGATGGTGAAGCTGTTATATCAGTAAATTGACATGCCAGTGTTGGTATTGAAGTCAAAGTAGCATATGATTTCAGCATAAAAAAAAGATTCAGGAAGACATTTCTTCATAGATTCATTACATTTCTTTAAGATTCTGGTGGGCAAATCAAATGCGCTAAATTAGCTCTGATGACAACTGCTAAAGCCAATCCAAGTACAAGGTGGTACTACTCCTCCTGGTAACAAACCACTGTACCAGTCTATCCCCTTGAACACTAAAGAAGCATGAACCAAACTGAAGTGATAGGTGTGACCCCATAGCATATGGCATTCATGTTTTATAACAATGGGAAATTTTATACAGCCCAACTAGACTCCTATAAATGTTCCCAAATCCAAGACATACAAGATGAAAAGAATTGATACCAATATAGTAAGCTGGTAAAATATTAATCTACGGTCATTTTATCAGATTTTATTCATCTCAATAGATATCTTACCCTACTACATGACCATACAACTCTAGTATCGGCTGGTAAGATACAAGCTTAGCAAGTAGTAATATACTAAGAGTGCTACCACATTCAGGATCCTTTTCCTGTCACCAATGCACTGATTCTTAGTACAACAAGTACTCTTTCATGCTCATTCCATTTCTTGTAGATAGAACATTCAAGTGCTACTTTACTGATGTACTATGGTATAGAATACTGCATTTATATTACAGATCAATTCAAGCGCAAAAGAAACAATGTGTAGTACTGCTCTAGATCCACAAGTCATGTCTTCAAACATAACACATGACTATTTACTATTCCTTTTCACACACCTTGGCATTCTGGTATTTATCAAGTTACCCTATTTACAGACAGGGGAGCTGTCAAACAACTGAAATGTATATTTCCCCTTAACAATTGCCCAGTTTGGCAGGCTCAAGAGCTCCAACAGCATTAACTGTTGACCAGAATTTTCAGGTAACTAACTTCTTAAACTGTACTCATTGCAGTATGCCATGTATCCGTTCTTATATAAAGTAATTTCACTACTTATCTCAGGCATTGGCAAAAGGGTTAAAAACCAGAAGTTTTAAAGTCTGCAGATTATTGCTTTGCTGTCACTTTGAGAAAGAATGCATCATAACTACTGAATATTACGTTTTCAGGGGAACACTGAAAACCGTTACCACTCCTCAACATAGTGCCTACCCTTTCCCTTCATCTAATTGTCTCAGCTTAATACATAGTTCTCATTTGACAGGAAAAAAACCAACAAACACACACATGGAGGTGCTAAGGGACAGTATACAATCATCATAATATTATTGGTAGAATTTAAGTGCATGACAGATCAGAAAAGCTGAAGGTCAAAAACACAATACAGATTATAGTGCAGGAATGCTTAAATGATGTAAGGTGACTGCTCACAACGTGATCATTTTCTCACACATTTGTTTCACAGTTTTATTTTTGTATTCCTAATATTATTACTTCCAAGTAAAGAAATCAAATCCTTAGCTTGTCTGGCAAACAAGCAAATCTGAAATAACAGTATCAGATTTTACTATGCAGTTAAAACTTATACTGCACACATTAGGGTAACTTTCAGCTACTCCACTACTAGCATTAGCATGAAATCTGACTAATGTTATATACAGAATGGGTTTATCAGTAAACTTCTGAGTTAACGGAAGGATTTTTCCTGACCAAAAAGGGCTTTGAGTCACATCCACTATTAGCAGGTGTTGTAGATGTATCACGTCTGAATGTAGAGAACTTGAAGGGACTTGCTAAAAATGATGTTTCCCTTTTAAACATGTCACAATATAAGAACTTTTAAAGATCTATTTAAAAGATGCTGCTTTATTTTCTCCCTTATTTTTCCAACTTAGAAAGGTAAAATGAGCACTCAAATAACCTACTAGATGAATGGAAATAGCCTGGCTGAAACACAAAACAGTATCAGTAACATCCTTTAGGTTGAAAGAAAATAATTTTCAAAGATTAATTTGATCTTCATTTTGCTGTACCACACTGATCCTTCACTTTGCAAAGTTAATAAATCAGTATGTTTATTACCAAGTAATATCCTTCTCTTAAGACAACTTTTTTCCTCCCTGTGCACAGGTATGAAAATGAAAATGGACATTCTCTGCCCACAATATAGATTTTATTTTCATTCCTCTAAAGAGAGCTCATTGCACACAGGCTCCTAGAGCTAGCACACAAATCTCAAAACCCATCAGAAGGGAAAGGTGCAGTCTTTAATATTAATGTTTCCAGACAGCCAGAAAGAATTTTTTTTTTTTAAATATAGATTTATTCCCTTGTAAAAAGCTTAGATTATTCAAAGTAAAATTGTTCATGCTTCCAGGGTTGTTTTGTCTGTTTGTTTGGTCTTGGAAAGACAATACATAATGTTAACTGCTTAACAGTTTATCGATTGCCAATAGTTCCTATATTAACATTTCCAGTATACCAATTTACAGAAAATTTAATGCTTCATGGATTCTGCACATGAGTTCAAAAGCACACTAGGTAGATTTTGAAAGCTGTAGTTAGAATATAAAGAGGTCAAATGCCTTTGACAGAATGACTGGGACATGCTATCACTGAGACTTACATCCAGTTATCATTAAAAAGAGGCAGCTCATCATTAGCTATTACTCCTTAAGTTCTCATAATTCTGGTATTACATAGCCACAAGTTTAGAAATTGCTTCTTATGCAGTACTCTGCCTAGCAATTGTTCCAAATGTGGCAGGATAGAAGCATTATTCATATTTCAGAAGTAGAAAAAAATATAGGTTACATAATAACAGATGGGCAACTCTAGGCTGAAGGCATTATAACTAAAGGTAAGAGGATGTAGAGTTTGAACAAATATGTATCTCTTAAATCACTTGTGTTTCAACTTTGAGTACAAACAAAACAGCGAGTGACAGCATGCAAGAGAAACAAGGCTTAGAAATGTGTAACTCAACTAAGATCACTGAACTAATTTCAGACAGCTGCATTTTGCTATGTTATTTAGACCTGGTAAACTGAAATGGAAGATAAAGTCATCCTGAAAGAAATTCCTTCAGCTGTTTCACTTCCCAACAGCGAAGATGCTGTAAAAATGTGTACTGACATTTACAGCTCACACAAGATTAATTAAAGCATCAGGAAATAAACCTCCAAAGTTAGTCCTGGAAAAGCTGCAGGTGCCAAACTGCTATTTAGAGCCAGAGGGAAGATTGTCAAGCATCATCTACGAGAAGGTAAGAGAAGCAATATACAGCTAAGTCCAAGAAAACAATACTCAAACATTAGCAAAAACATAACTACAATCTAGATTATGATAATTTTGTTAATTACAATCCAGATTATGGTATTTTTATGGCATTTCAACAGAGGTAACATACACTAACGGAAGCCACATAATCTAGGGAGCTAAAAGCTTTTCTGAAGTTTATTATATTCTCTCTCCCATTTTATTTCCTTAATTTTGCCTAGAACATTACTTCCAGCCACTTCCTAAACATATGTGCAGTATTTTAGAACAGTATCTCCACCTCTACTGGTCAAAGGGATAGAAGAAATGTCAATCAAAGAAACACCTGTAGCTGCTTGTTTTGTTTCTTTTCTTTTTTTCTGCACTTGCCTGGAAAGCTATGGACTGCACTTTAGGCAGCAACCTTCATGAAAACTTCGGGGTATTATTTAGGAAGTGACACCAACAGACATCCTATGAAATACAGAGGACAGTCTCTCGACAGCATACTTCAATATATGAATTTGGCTTAATGAGGTCATCCCAAGTCTTCCATGCAAAACTGCAAAGCAGATGCAAACTTGATGCAATCTTACAATAAACCTGACATTCTCTTTAAGGTTTAGATATTTGGTGTTTGAGTGGCTCTCGGGTATCTTGGGGGGTGGGGGGGGAGGCAGGGGAGGCTGGGGTGGTTGGTGGTGATGGTGGTTTTTTTTAAAAACTAGGATTTTCTCAGAGCACTCCAAGTCATCAGGCATAACAACCAGATTTAAAAATTCTTCTGACAACAGAGGTCTGATCTTTTTGCCCTCTACATAAATGCTGTGATGTAAGATGCCTCTGCTATCTTTGAGTTAGAATGCTTCTGTGTTTTGTGCACAAACTACTCCGGCTGGCATGACTTCAGCATGCTTTGCAACACAAATTTATCACATACATTAGATTTAGGTAGAGAAACGGCTAGTTTGAGGGTATTTATCACACTTAGGAGTGAGATAAGTGTCAAGTGGTCCTTAATGCCAAAAGTAGCTCTACACATGCACAGAAGCCGAGCTTTGAGTTGCACATCAAACTTCATACCTACTCTAAACTTCAGTGCTTTCATTCTGTGTAAAACTCATTTTCTACTTGCATCTCTTCTTTGTGTGTCTAAGTCAATCACTTAACACTTACGGTTGTAAAAACTAATGCTCATCAAAGAAATATAGATATGAAGAACAATAGATTTCAGAGAAAGGGAACAAACATTCTGTCTCAGAGAAAGAACAAAACATTCCCCACAAAATGGAACAAGCTTTGTGAACGGATTTGAAAGAAAATTACTGTAATTTAAAAAATCGTATTAACTTCCTATGTTCTACATGATGGTTCTACAGCCATTACAGCCTTGTTTAGAACTCCATTTTCTTATTTTTCATCTGTGTTACTCATTATTTTTGCTATTTATACAATCTATGTTGTCCACCATTCTATTTAATATATATTGATTAAAAAGATGGCAAAGGAGGATAGAGGGACTTAATATCCCTATGAAATAACTTTTTTTAGGGTGTTAACAAGTGCTGTCAGTCTTATTTATGACAAAGTCCACATTTTGGACAAAATGTTATTTCTTTCTTTTCAGGTCACACTGAATTTCCATGCCAATTCCTAAAGCCAGTTACCCTATTAAGATTGCTCAAGTGGAAAACTGTTTACAAGCAAGTAAAAGAAACTTATACTCCAATTAGCTCACACCTGGGTTTCCACAGAATCATTTTGCACAAGTGCTATTCATTAGAACACTTCGCTCGTTTCTTGTTTGTATGTTCTAGAGAATGTCCATTTTTCTTTAAAGATCTCAGTTACAACAACTGCTGTATTATTCATTTGTGTATCATCTGACTACCAAACATGAAATCGCTCCAACAGTTTAAAAAGCCTAAACACTTTGCTCAGTCTCTTCAAAATACCATTCCAGAATTTTATACAAATGAATTCTGCTTGGGCTATGTGGTGAGCGCTATCGAACAATACTAAATTATTTTTGCTTTAACTATTCACAAATTCTTGATACGAGAATTGTATGAACCTCATCGCTTGAAATAACTTTCACAACTTTGAATTGCTAATTATTTAAATAGAATTCGTCTGGAACAGTTTGGTTTCATTATCTCACGTTGAGACATGCACCACAGGTTTGAGTGGTAGGTCCTCAATTTAAAACCTCTTTCTAAATTGAAGAGTTCCTCCACTGTAATCTAAAGCACAGCAGGCATACTTTTTATCCAAAGGACTTGAATCACCATAGGAAAATGTAATGAGGGTTTTCTCACACGAATTAGAGATTTGAAGTTTAGCAAATTCAGAACAAGCACGCCTCCGTTTTCTAGCCTTGCGAGCTAGTAGCCTTCTTGACTATTTCAGCTGCTCAACTAAGCAAAAACTAGATGCACAACCGACTCTTTCAAACCCATTCAATTCCTCTCCATGCAATAACATTAATCCAAGAATTGACAGAAAAAAAGCTTAATGCCTTTTTAAAACACAAGATTTCACCAAAAAAACAGTAGAGAAGATAAGGAGTCCAGATCAGCAACTTAACAAAAATAAATCAAATTGCAAGGAAAAGGTAAGGACCTGCAAATGGAAGAGAAGATACCCAGGTTTTTTTCCCTGAAAGTACACTGAACAAAGAAATAAATTACTAATACTGAAGAAGGAAAAGCTATTTACTTTGAAGAATGTTCTTTTTCAAGGTTTGCATATTATCAGTAATTAATAAAGATATGTGCTTACTTTCATCATTGCCATAGCCCACATCTATTTCTACTGAATTAAAGCGACTAGCTGAAGCAAAGTAGTATTCATAAGGAAGGGAATTAGACTTTCTCCCTGTATTTAGGGCAGAGTCAATAGATTCAATAGTTCCAGATTCTAGACTTTGACTTATAGGTTACCTCATGTTCTTAGTAGTAATTGCAATCTCCAAACACTACTATTAGAATGATTTAAGAATACATTTCCTACTGTACAAATAAAGATCATATAAAATAAAATTTGAGTAAAGTATAGTTTTCTATAACAGCTATTGTATACTGGATTCGCTAAAGCTTACTTCTTGTAATGGGAATCAATCAAACAAAAAACCTCAATAAGGTATCATTCACTTTAAAAATAAATATGGAGGGCTCCCACACACAAGCTCATTTGAAAAGAAGCTAGATATTGCACTACCTGGATTACCTGAATTGTTTAAAAACATCTACCACCAATCTTTCCACAACTTTAGCTCCTTTCCATCTCACGACTACTAGTCGCAGCATTTTTCAGTTAAGGTTCAGCTCTCTTGCAAAACCTAGTGGTTTGGTAAGAAGGGGGCTGCAGATACACTCACTTTTTCCTTCCACTCTCCCAAGATAGCTGTACTCCTCATCCTTCCTTTCTGTGGGCAATATGCACACCCTGACCAGAACTTGTTATTGCACAAAGATTTTCAGATTATTACGGGTAATATCTGACCAGAACTCAGCTCAGAATTAAAAGGCCGCATTTCCCATCTGCAACATGATGAGTCAAGGGTGTAAGAACAATACTTTGAGAAACCATCAAGCTGAGCAGGTGTCTCCTACGTGAGCCAGTGCTGCTAATGTAGTCGATATAGTTGTGTTTGTGTAATTGCAGACAATTATGTCACTATGATATGTGCGCCACACTAGTTAATGGTTGCCAGTGAATCAGTGTGCTAACAATGCCAAGCACATATAGCACTGATCTCCCATAATGTTTGTTTGGGTTTTTTTTTTTTCAACCAGTCTCTTGGAAATGATAATTTAAGAAGAGAAAGAATATTCAAAATGAAGTCATTTTGCTATAGCATCTAGGCGACCTAGGTTAGTTTTTCCCTACTTAGTGATTCTATAGGACTATGAAGTGCATATGAATGCATTGTTCTGTCTTTTTCCAATTGAAGGAAAGCGCATTCACAAGGTTATCTAAACCAATGAACAAATAAAAAGTAAATTTAAATACATGTATAATGCTACATTTTGTTTACATTTATTATTTTGTCAGCAGAGAAATTTTGATGAACATACAAAAAGGGGGAAAAGCCAAGATTTTTAACTATTTAGGAGATTATGTTGTTGCCAGAATCACTGACCGAACTAAATGGGGCAGTAGTTATTGCATTGCAAAAAAAAAAAAAACCCCAAGTAACTCTCTACCTTTCTACTACATTTAATAATTTTTTTGCACCTAAAATATTGCTACCAACATCTACAGTTTTCTATACAACACCTTAGGCAAACCATCTACTGACATTTACATATTTATACATCTAAAAAAAAATCAGCTTATCATCAGGACAGTAAATTACCATGTGTTTATACAATAACAAGAATACAAGAAACATCACAAGAGAATCTCAGCAACTCAAGCAGAAGCTGGGCTTTGGGAAAAAGAAGGTGCTTGGAAGTGCAGGATATTGGCTCAGACAACTGCTGAGTCAGTCTGCATGCAGGACTGCCCATGGGGAAGGGTAGCAGGAAACTGAAAGGACTAGAGCAACTACTGGAAGGGCCTCAATGTCTGAGAAACCGGGAAGTAACTTGTAGATGGTCCTAGTGCAGCAAACTGCAGATGAACAGGAGGGAGACTTGTGACAAAGCTAACCTAGCCTAACCTCCATAGATCTGCATGTCACCACAGGCATGGTGTGGGCCCAGCAGATGCCCCATCAGGGAAGGCTCAGGTTGGTGAAAAGCCCAAACACAACTGTCCCATGCCCAGAAGCAGGCTACAGTGGAGGCAGGCTCCAGGTAAGCTGTCTTTGGCAGCCCTACTAAAACTGGCTCAGATTTATTCAGGAGGCTCAAACCCATTTTTCTGCCACATCAGTTTTCTGCTTTTGAGTTTTCCATCCCTAACTGCCCAAATGTGCAATCAAATACTACATTGGCACATATACCCTATTCAATTCGAAATGCAAACAGCCCTCTACAGACATAATTCGTCATTTCTGTGTTCAGCTATCTGAATGACATCAGGCACATAACACCATGGCACTTGTAGACATGTGGATCCTACAAGGTATTTCTTTATGGCTGCTCTTTCCAAAGTCATTGCAATTGCTTCAGCTGGACAACCAGAAGCACCAGCCACCACACCATGGAGAAGAGCAAGCACCAAACACACCCCAACTTCTGTTCACCTTGCCAAACAGAAGACCAGAACGCAATCTGGGAGAACAAAATCCTCACAAGAACTATCACTGGGCTTATTTTTAAAGAAACGGAATGGTAAGACAAGGTCCTTACAAGAAAGGGCCGACTAACGGGAGCTGGCGTTTCCCTCCCTCATCAGCCGCCAGGGCCCCACCCGAGAGAGGCGGGAAAGCGTGAGGAGCGGCTGGGCCTGGGGCTAGCCATCCTCCATCTTGGGGAGCGTGGCTTCGGCAAGCCCAAAGTACCTGAAAGGATGAGGCACCTCCGGCTGGCGCTGAGCTGTGCCGCTGCTCCTAGCAGCTCTCTGGGAAAGCCGCCTCGCCGGTCGTGGTGAGGGAAGGTGGCCAGCCCTGCCGTGCCAGGTGAGGTGAAGAGCCGCTCTCGCCTGAGGGGACAGGGCGGGGCCGCCCTTTCTTCCCGTCGCTCTCGCGCCCGCGCTGTGCGCGCCCCTCGGGGCAGAGGAGGGTAACGGCTCGTCTCGCGCCCGCGCTCTGCGCGCCCCTCAGGGCAGGGAGGCAGGCGGCTCTCCTGAGGGAAGGCTCCCGCCTTCCCTGGGTGCTCGTTGTGGTGGCCACCAGGTATTCCCTCTCTTTTGGGGCTGCTTCGGGAAAAGTTTGAGAGGAAAACATACTTTGCTTCAGGGACTATGAGTCGAGGGAGCAGGAACAACCCTGCGGTTTGGGGTGGCCTCACTTCAGCCTCCCCCTTTAGGAACTCCCGGTGGACGAGGAATCACTGGAGGTCTTCTCAGGAGGAATTCCTGTTTCTCCCCGCTTATCCGAGGAAGCACCTTGAGAAGCGAGAAGGCAGAGGATGGAGGTGGGTGCTGAGAAGGTGAAGAAACGGGTAGTTAGAAGCAGTGCCGGTGCACAGGCTGGGGGGTTGCCCATGTTCAGGGAGGAGGAGGAAGAAAAAGCATCACTGGGTTGTAAAGCCTCACGTGACTTTTCTCGGGAATTTAGGGACTGAGGACATGTCATAGGCATAGGGTGGGGAAAGTAGAAACTTCAAAAGACAGAATATATGCATATGGTTTACATGGAGATAAGTAAGCAGAACAAAATGTAGAAACACTGGTGGTTTACAACAGATACTCTTAAAATGCTGTAATTCGACAAGAAGAGTTAATGTGTTCTCTACTTTGTAGACTTCAGGAAAGTGTTTAGCATGTTTCATTTAAAGGATATAAACATCTAACTGAAAGAGTATTTAAGTGATTTAACTTAAATATCAGTTCCAGTTATGTTCTTTGTTAGCGTGACTGTTTTCAAAATCAGTTATTACTCCTTCAGAGTGTAATTGCCAAATCTCTTTGTGAATGCCTACAACAAATCTTGCTAAACTAAAAACGTCCGTATGGTTCTAGAATATAGGCTGACATGCATATAACATTCATTATTGCAACAGATAGAATAATGTGGAGATCACAAAACTGCAAAGCAGTAGAAGAAAGTAAACTGGAAGCAACTACATCCAATCACTCAGGACTGTATTCAATCCATAGAAAGGGTGACTAGCATATTGTCATTTTGGATCAAGACTGGGCTAGCTTGATCTCTTTAATAGTTTTAATGATCTATAAAAGTCTATAATTTAAACCATTTAAATTTACTTGAACATGTTAGCATTCAACAGCAGAGAAATTATGCTAATAGGATTATTGTTATATCAAAAATGGTACTAATTTGAGGCTTCTAAGAATACAGATGTACAGCTCAAATGTTTTCTCATTAGTCATGCAGTAGAACATGACATAAAGTAGGTATTTTGTCATTGTTAGGAACAAAATGGCTTGAGTGAACAATAGATTGCACATCTTTTCATTAGGGGAGGGGACATACTTGTCAGCAAAACAAAGCAGCTCACAGGAAAACATTAATGAATAAAAGCAATAAGGGAAAGCTGTTGCCCGTGGAAGGAAAAGAGGGGGGAAAATGTGTTTCTCAGCTATCTTGTCATTTGCTGGAAACAAAAATGGTAATGCTACCTCCTATATAA
>JAVSBS010028075.1:7512-22635 GCA_033124195.1 Coracias cyanogaster | reverse complement strand
TCATCTTCTGAAAATCCACTAGCAGTCTGCCTCCCTGGGTAGAAACTAGTTTTGATGGGGAAGCTCTTGCTCATGGTACTTCACTGTTGTTTTCCTCGTTACTGTTGATTCTAAGAATAAAAGCTGTGTCACTGTTACTTGTGAGGTGTTAGGCTCAAATAAGAATAATGAGGACAAACAGAAAACAAGAGATGAAATACACTTTCCCCCCCCTTTATTTGCATACCAGATGTCTTTTTAAATTGGTATTTTGAGAGTGTTCTCTTTTCCTTTGGCTATCATTTTAGATGAATTATCTAGTAGTTGTTGCACAGAGGTAAATCAGATCACCATAATAATCTCAGCTTTTTCATGTATTTTAGCAATCTAGTTGCTGTTCCTGGATAGTCTTGAAAGAAACAGAGTATACTTTTCAGGTTATTCTAGGAAGGATATTTTTGTAATTTAATTCAGTACAGTCATTCTTTCATATTTGTTGTCTGGACTTCTTGAACTTTAACAAGTATTTTTTAAATTATTGATATTTTTATTTTCTCCCAACTATGTCAGTAGTGTTTTAACGACCTGTAAGCTTTTTTTGAAGTGTTAGTCTAAGCAGATGTCTCCTGTTAGCCTCCAACTAGAATGATTCAGGTGCTGGAATTGATTCTTTCACTTGTGAGTGTTGATGGCTTTCTTCCTGACAGTTCAGATGGATAAGATCTCCCTCACTTAAATAGTGTGAATAAAATTTTTTGGTTAGCTCAGTGGTAAATATGAGAGAGCTATGCTTTCATCTATAAATTCTTGATATTTTGTATGTAATAATTAAAATTTACAACCCTTCACCTCCAAATGATTGAAATATCATTAAGTTGAACCAATTTTTATAATATTGCTGCAGTTAAACTACACATTAACTCAAAACTGTTGCAATTACAGACATCATATGCTCCAGTGTAGGGGATTGTTGTTATCCTTGAGGTAGTGGGGCCAGCTTGCACTTAGGAGCTCATTTTACATTTTACTCAAAATGTTTTGTTGTTTTCTTCCAATATGGCTTACATAGCTTGTGAGGTTTCATAGAGGAAATCTTTGTTTTGGTGTATGTTTCTAAAACTGAATAAATATTTGTATTATTTTAACTATTCTAGGAGTAATGTTGCTGCTGGGGTGAAATAAAACAATGCTTGGCATACCTTTTTTGTTAGTGTTACTCTGCTCTGAAATGGTCTTTCAAGTGGGTGCAGTTTTCAGTTTAATGTAAGTCCTGCTGTGTCTTCCTCTAGGAACTTTGAGAAGTGAGAAAGAATAAAGATCTTTGCCAAGACACTTTTACTTGGGTCTGTATTGGCAGCAGCACCCTTGTCTTGTGATCCAGCTGATCTATGTCAGCCTGTTGCTCGAGAGTGACCCACTGCTGTTGATCTTGCTATTGAATGTAACAATTTTCAAAATCTTCTGGGACAGTTTCCTGTCTGAAAAACATCCTGGTTTACCACTTATGTTTAGTGTTTAAAGAAGAAAAATTCATGGAAATTTAATAACTTTGCATGTTACTTTGTACAGCTAAGACTGAGTGATATCATCTGCAGGAGAAGGCTTATTTTGCTCATCCCTTGGTAAATATGAGTGTTACTGTTTTCTGTATATGAGGCACTGTGGCAGCACATTAAAATAATGCAATGTATTCAGTATTGAGTGTTTTTCTTGTCCAAGTTCATTAATGTATAGATCGTTCAATCTATATAGTGTTTAGGATATAAGGATAAGAATATCTATTTAATATATTTCAAACAGCTGTGTTTTAGCTAATTTGTTTCCCAAAGGACCTTTTTTTTTAATAGGGGTAACTGCTTTTTGAGTGCTTGCATGTACATGCAGCTAAATAGTATAGGGCAACAGTTTTACTTGCATAACTGTACAGTCTTACCATTTATATTTGAATCTCATGTGATGCGTGATATCCCCAAATCTGAAGTTTTAATTTCTGATATTCACTGTGTGAATATACTCCATCACTATAGATGTATTATAGCAATTATTATCTCCAGTACTGGGGATTTTTTTTTTTTTATGGAAGGCAGAAAATGTTTTAAAGACTTTTACAAATCCTTTTGTTTAGAATGACCTTTAACTTGTATGGTCAGTTTACATCTATTTTACAGTTCTTGATTCATGCAGGGTGACGAGTAGTCCCACTTAATTGTGTACTGAGAACGGCCAGCATCTGCTAGACGTGATCATGGTGCAAAGATCCCAGGTGACAGTAAAACTGCAATTACTTTTGATTAGTTTATCAGAAATAGTTTTAAATTGTAGTCTATGCTAATAGAATAAAGATGAATCCTTGTGACTTTTGAATTCTGTTGGAGAAGTTATTTTCTTCTTTGACTTAGCAATATTGGGAATTGCTGCTTTGCCTTCACTAAAGAAAAATGTTTTAGACTCTGTAATCCCAAATTACTTTAAGATGTGAACCTTTTGGCTCCAGGAAAGCTTGTTTTACTGCAGGTTTGTCCAAGGAGACTTATTTTGAAAAATAAAAGTCAGATCTGGGCATTCTGTTTTGCCATGGTATGTTGGAGTAGTTACTGAAACAATTACCCTGTTGATGATAAAAAATTTCTGACTGATAGCTGAGCTATTTGTTGGTAATCAGAACTGGGATTCTGTTCTTTCAGGCTCCCTGTTGCAGCTCAGCAAAATCTAAAGATGCTAGGTTGTGTGGTTTTTTGCATTTAAAAAATTTACTCAGTAGTGAATGAATGCCTTGACTCTTTATCTGTTGGAAGTAGTAATCTTGCTTTTCAAATTTATTCTAGCTTATGCTGATCTCCTATTTAACAGTATAATCAATAAACTCATGCAGCACTTTCATATCAACAAGATGAGCTCATTATTCAATAGCTTCCCCCCTCATTTTGACAAATGAAAGCTATATTTATATTGCTTTACATAGGCATATTCTTTGCTACCGTTTTTTTCCTGCTTCAGACACTCAACAGCTAAACTAGACAATCTGAACCATAAAACCAAGGTCTGGGTCTAGAGTTTCTAGCCTCACCTAGTTTTTGCCCGCTTTGTTCTTCTCACTTTGATGCAAATAATCTTGTTAAATAACTTAAATCCCGATCCAAGTTTTATTTTTTAACTCACTTTAATGTGATGGAATAGTGCAAACAAATCAGGGGAACTATGAGGATAGGTTTTAGTGTTGGTTGTTTTTTTCTTTCAAATGTCAAAATGCATTTTTGCCTAAATATTCAATGGGTATTACATAGACCTGAGGATCTTCTGATTTTTTTTCCATTTTTTTAATTTGTCCTCCAAATAAGTGTCTAACTAATATTTCATAGATAGATAAATATAGTGGAATACTGCATCTTGCCCAAAACTTACTGCTTGCTTCAGTCTTAAGTGGCTTTAAAATGTTTGGAAAAATCTGTGTGTAATTGAGCTGCATGTTAAATGGCAGTTCTTCGTGGAAAAAAAAAAAAAGATGATGGTAATCAAATGTCTTAAAATTGGTTTAACTCAGAGTAACAATATTTACCTTGCAGAATTCTAAGGACACTGTAATTTGGTAATTTGACAAGCTCTGAAAACCGTACTATCTAGGGTGGTGTCGAGGTTTAGGGTCAGTCCACAAAACCTACAACAGACAGTTGTAAAATCACTGAACAGAATTGGTTTCATTCTAACTTAAAGCAGTACAGGTGGATAGAATAAATTGAAAGCATCAACCTTAATTATGAATATTCTTGCTTTTGTAAATGTAATTTTTGTACTTTAATGTGATCATTGCTACTTTTACATTTGTAATAACTGTATAGATTAGGTAGAGATGAAGTACTGAGGAACAGCATTTAGCACAATTTATAATTGTCTTACTCAAATTTCTTTTGATGGCATTCTGTCAGAACAGCTAGAAAGCTGAACAAAGAATGCATCTGAGCTGAATTGTTGTGCACGTTGATTACAATTAGAAAACTTTGTGGCTAGCATATATTAATTGGAACTTCTGCTGAAAATCATTTTATGTGTACCGTTTTTGTCAGTGACAGTTTACTTGAATTCTGTTGAGCTGTTTCCTTGATATAGAAAACAGGAATTCTTATTGTTTTAGCCATATGGAGCACATTATGCTGAGAAAACGAAGTGCTCTTAGTATGTATGGCTTGTATTTTTTTTGTGTGTGAGTTCTTTGTGTTGGGTTGGGATTTTTTTTTTTTTGTGGAAATAGATGTTCTAAATCACTTCATTGAACTCTTTTTTTCATTTACAGCCTTTATTGTTGGAGAATATGCACAGGGAACTAATGGAATAGCATATTTAATGTCTGGCAGTAAAGCTGAAGTCTGAAGTGTCAGAGATGAAGCTTTTAGTGTCAGGGTGACTGCCAAAACAGGATTACTGAGAAACTGGATGGTCTGGCTTGGTGTCCAAAACAAGCTTCTACAACACAGCTATGGCATCTGAGGTAATTTGTGCCTAACATAACTGTGCTGTAAAATGCTGCTTGCTTTACACTTGTACTAGCAAAAATAGGGTTGTGATGATGTTGCTAATTACAGCTCTCTTATTACTGTGATAAATGATTGTCATACAGATAAAAAAGATATACTATAATGTAAGCAAGGCCAAATAATTTGAATACCAGAATTCGTATTAACAATCTTATTTTAATAGCTTTGAAACATGTTATTATTTTTTAAATACTCACGTATAGGTGGTTTAGGTATTACTACTCTTCTATGTGTAGTAATACTACCGCAGTAATAAAAAGGGGAGAAGAAAATTGTAGATGGGACCAGGTCACCTCTGTTTTGGCTTGGTGTTAATCATTGACAGTGATGCAAGTTCTGTGTAACTCTTGTGATGCTCTGTGTAAAGCTAGATTAGGATGATGTTATAGTTACCATTCTATCTTCAGCTTTCATTAGAATTAATTTTTAAAGGTAATTTAAAACAATTTAAAGTACGTTATTAGAGTGAACTTGGGAATCCAAGTAAATGTTACTATTCTAACCCAGCACTAGTCAAATTAGAATCTTGGCTATTTAAGTTGCAGATGTAGTAGTATTCTAGCTCCTTATACTTGAAATATTAGAGAAGATAATACCCTGGTTCTTGCTGTAACTGTTATGCCTGAGCTTTAGGGTTTACATGTTGTAGAGATGTGTATAATTTATTATTGTTTATTATCTACATCTTCTCACCTGCATGACAGTGATATGGTGAGGATGATCAGGTAATTTGCAAAAGAGGTCTAGTTTTCTAGAACAAAGTTCTTGTCTCCTAGAATGGCTCTTTGCTGTTATGGTCAGCAAGCATACTTAAAACAGGTCTAAGGCAGTTTCAGATAATACCTCCAAAGCATGACAGATTAGTTTTCCCATGTTATCTGTTCTAAACTCTGCTCAGGTCATCCCTTATCATGAAAATTATTCAGAACCTTGGAACTTGACAGATAATTTTGAGCACACTTAAGTAGAATATGAAATGTGACATCCTAGTTACTCTGTCAGCTATCTTTGCCACATACTTTCAGTCTGCAGCAAGGAATCTTGCTGCACCTACCTAGGTGTTCATGAGTGTGCTAGAACAACGTATGGGCTTGGTACAAAGTGATTTGTGTGCTGTTGAAGTATGCAGTAGTTCACCGCACAAATCCTTAGTAAATTACAAGGGCATTATCAGTCAGAAGTCTTGACTTCTGAGGTAGCATGTTTGACAATTGACTTCAACCTCACTAAAGCGTTATATTTTACAGAAGAACACACTGTTCCTTGAAAAAAAAAAGGTGGGGTGGGGGGGTGGAGAAACATTGGACTTTTAGTGGTTTTAATACTCATAATGTTTTTGTTTTCCATCCTGTTAAATGTTCAAATGTGACTAAAAAGGCAGTTGGAAAAAATTGCCCCAAATGGTATTGAAACCTGGAAATCCGAAACTGTATTTTAAGCACAAACTGGATACAAAACAGGTTAAGAGTAGAAAGCAAGCCTTACTTACAGCACACGCTCAATTAAAAATATCAAAGCATATACGATCTTTTAAGAGTTTTTGTAAAATAATTTGCTTCTAATATGTATAATTATTAGAAGAGTATGTAAGACTTAAATCTTTGAGAAATATTTTTCCAAGCATGATTCCTGAGAAAAAAATTAATATGAAGATTGTTGAGTGTGTTATATGGATCTAAGTCAGTTTTCTATTTCAGTCTAGTCATAGCTCTCTTAATTTGTGTTTTGCCAGGTGTAATTTTTCATCTGTTAGATATTTTAACTGCATTTTGTTGTGTAGCATATACCTTTAGCCTACAACTTCTCATAATTGCAGCATCACTAACCTCATAAAGAAGGTTAAAAGGCCAATAGTGCCATGTGTTTGAAGATTGTTGAAAGCTACCTCTCAGACTTAAATGATGGTACTGTTTTTTCATGGCCAGATATAGCATAGGACAAGAGAACTAAAAACTGAAATGTGTGTTGGAAACTGAACAACCAAACTATGACTTAACTGTCTCCTGCATTACCTATTTCACTGCAACATCAATTTACAATACACTACCAAGATGAACTCCTGTCTGTAAATTCCAGATCTTTTTTCTGCTGAGATTGGCAGGTGAATCCAGCACTGACCTTAGGTGAAAATTTAGTGTTTTAACCTACTATTTACAAGTAGATGAAAATTATGAGGATTTGAGAACCTGATGAACATCCTGAACAGTGAAAACTAATGGTAGGCTAAGCGTATTTTTAGAAATAATGGGTAAGTTTTTGAGAAAAGAACACAGTAAAAATATTTTGAGTCATTCCAAGCTGTGTCAACATACCCTTTAATCTGTGCTGGAGTGGAATCAAGTCACGGATTGTGCCAACAACCTGAAAACTTAGAGAACAATTTGGATTGATGTGTCCAATTTGTAGTACATGACATATCAAAAATTTTAAGAAAAAGATCTTGATCTTGAGGATATGAAAGACTGGCAGCAGTGAGGAGATAAGGCTTGTATAGAATAGTTAGGCTGTAGTTTGACACCTAGTATAAGAGTATAAAATTAAAGAATGATTGAAAAGCAGTTTTTCAGAATGAGATAATTTGAGAAAACAACTGTGAAAAGTGGAATTGTTAAATGTTAATATATGAACCCTCAGTGCAAAACACTTTATACTTCTGAAATAGTTTTGTTGAAGGTGAATATTCCTAGAGATTAAGGGTTGTTAAATTGCCGTGTCACTTTACTGAAACACTTTTAATGTTAGCCCAAGTTAAACAGTACTTCTGTTTGTATTGTCAGGTTTTAATGAACTGAGTTGTCTTTGAAAATCTTATTACTTTCTTATCATAACACTTTAAAGTAGCTGTACTGTAGTATATTGTGATGGAAACACTGTTGGTTCTTTTTGTCATTAAGACTTTACTAGGCTTCCTGGTAGAGGCTATGTTGTTCAACTCATGAAACATCCTCAGGTTAGTGGAGAATTATATAATTCTGTAGAATTATATAGATTTATCATTTAAGAATTAATCTGCAGATTGCTATGAACTGTGCAGAAGGACAGATTGACAATATAAGGAAAGATTAGGGAGATAATATTGAAGCCTAAATAAACCTTCTGTAGAAGGGATGTATCACAAATTTTGCAGTTCTTGTTTAGAGAAAGATAAGGAGTTTCATTCCTGGTTTATATTTATATTTCTGATGTCTATAGAGGACCAAACATCTGACTGCATACTGATTAAAGATTTTGACCCTTTTCATCTTAGTAGAGTTCATATAAGTAACACTTGAGATTTAAAGTTTGCAATAATATTTGTTTAAAATAATACGTCTTACACATATTTGTGTAAATTTTCAGAATGGTTTTGGTTTTGTTTTTCCAGAGTATTTGCTACTTATTTTACTATGTGCCTGGCTATTCTGTCTTTTTTGTTCTCCATACAGATTGCCATGCTTGCCTAAATGTGAGCAGTGCTAGAGAAATCATTTAAGGGGGAGTATCTCAAACAGGCTGAAGATAAAAGCCAAAAAAATAAAAAAAGCATTTAGGTGTATATGAGAGAGTGAGTCTCAAAATATGGAAGAGAAGTTGTTAGACTAGAAGACAAAACAGAGAGGGCAAGATAGAGCTGTTTAGTGAGAAAATACTCAGAATAAAGACTAAAATAGGAAAAAGTTGTATCAGAAGCAGTGTTCTAAAGCCGTAATTGCGCTACTTAGCTAGGGAGGGAAGGAAATGAACTGATTCATTGTCTTAATGATAAACTTAGCAGATGGGCAAAATGAATACATAATAAATTTTGCTTCATTTCTTACATAGACAGCAGTTTCATGAAATACAATAATGTTCTACATTTTCTCCATCTGTTTCTATAAAAATTAATTTATTTCTTCTGTTTTCTTCACTCCTTCAGAATATTATTTGATTTGAATATAATCTAAACTTGTACTCCGAAAGTTTATACAGATACAGTTGCACAATTTTAAATTGTTAAAAGAGTATATAATTTGCTAACACATTTGGGTTTGGCTGGTTTGAATTTCATTTAGAAGAGTAGGCCGTGGTATTATAGGTATCTTTCTCAAAAATAATGCATTTCTTAAAGCACACACAGCAGGATTTGTAGCTTTACTCACACAACTAGCTTTTTGATGTAGTTTGAGTCATTTGTAGAAGCACACCTGGTGTCTGATAGGTGTTCATAGAAATAAAGTTTTCCTTTGTGCTATTTTTACATATTGAGGTATAGCAATACAATTTGTTTGCAGGTGTTTTTTTTTTTTTTCTAAAAAAACCCCAAACGTGTAATTTATCTTGAGATCATATTTGGTTTCCTTTTACATCCATCTCTTCATAGAACTCTTTATTTAGCCCATTTTTCCACATTTGCCATAAAAAACCAACACAAAAACAAAAACCCAACAAAACCTGGTTCAGCCCTTAGGTGCATTGATAGTATTATTATGTGTAATTAATAATTTGCTGCTGCACTTTTTGTTTAATTACAACCATACCTGGAAGCCTGTTCAGAGTCAGGTTTGTTCTTTGATTATTCCAGATATGCGTGGGTTTTGCTAAAAGTCACTGGAAATGTCCACAACTTCTTTTGTAAGTAGTTCACAATGAAGACAGGTTAGGTGGAATTTATGCAAATGATGTATGAAATTCAAGTATCTGACTGCATGAATTACCATACCAAGCCCTAGTTGTGGTCCTAATCCCGATTTTCTGCAGTAGCTAACATTGGGATCCCCAGAAGTGAAAGGTGCAGGACCCATTTACTCAACATATGAGCAAGTTATTCAGTTCATTAAAAGTTTTTAGAATGAATTGTGATCGTAGTTCTAAACGGTTGTTAACCACTAGAGAAAAAAAGTGTTGTTAAATAAGTTACATTTCTCAGAATTTTGCAAATGTATCACCAATGAAAAATATTATGCCTGGAAGAACTGGAAAATTTTGTAAAATATGGATAAAGTTTAGCCATGCAGAAAACTTCATTAAATGCAAAACCTTTTACAGTACTTGTTAGCATTTATATAAGTGCTTTATATTCTGTCCTGGCAGATTTAGGGTTTTTTGGATCGGTTTCATACTCTGTATCAAAAAAAAAGACTCCTGGTTGTTCTATGAATGATGAATGTGTCTTAACATTATGGCTATAACTGCATTATATTCTAATGGAAGCTATGTTCTATAACTGCTGTGGTGGTGTCCCCTCCCCTGGTTTTTTTTTTTTTCTTTAATATAACAAAATTTAAGATGACTTTTAGAGGCAGATGCTTGCTTTTGATGCTTTACATTAAAATGCAGCTCCATTTCGGATATACTGCCATCTCTTAAGAGTTAAGCACTTGAGAGCTCAGAGTCCTGGTGAGGTGTTTTATGCATATGGGGGATTGTTAGGCTGTAGGTTTTGGGAAACATCTCTGAACTATACTGGTTTCTGTAGAAAATTACCATAAAGGACATGTTCAAAATCCCGTTCATTCATATCTAAGTGAACTTATATTGGATGTTGTTATAAGGAAAGGTTATAAAGAAAAAAAATATAAAAAGGGAAAAAAATGAAATAAAAAGAGTCTTAGTGTTGGGTAGGTTTTTCATGGGTAGGTTGTGTAGCTACTGGTCTTAAATCCTTGCTATAGTTTATATATCTAGGACTAATGTTTTTTTATTTTTAATTTATTGCAAAAACCAGTAATGCGACCTAGTAATCCAAAAACACTATATGCAAAACATCTATTAGGAACTAGACTGTACTGTCTAAAAGTGATTCTTAATGGGTTTTGTACTTAACTTGATCTAACTTTTAATAAAGAATTCTTAATAATGTATATACAGCCTTGCAATTTAAGAGGCTCAGGAAAAAGTGAACAAAAACATTTTATTCAGTGGTTACCCTTTGTTGCCATGCTAATGAAAACTCTCACTGAAATTGTAGCTGCCTGTCTCCTTTTTATTTTAGAATGTTAGCTCATCTTTAAGTTGAATGTTTCTATCCCTATGAACCATTTATCTTTTCAGAAGACATGGAAAATGGCATATAACTGTATGCATTAGACCATATGGAAAATAATTAACTTCTCATAAAGTATATAGCCTTTCACCATCATTGCTTCCGAAAGATATTGTCATTGCTTTGTTATTTTTCCAAAAGAAGTGCAAGGCACCCTGACAGACCTGGTGTTCAGATTCACTCATTCTTTACCTGTCTCCTGCAAGTATATGTATACAGCTCTTTCCCTCCCTCTTCACATTCCCTTTACTGTGAAATGCTGATTGTAAAGGAAGAATTTAACTACCAGAGTTGTATTACAACATATATAACTTTTTACTCCATTGACAGGTTCAACTGTCCTTTTACTGCAAGTTTAATTTATATGGATTTAATTTATAGGAATCTAGTCCAAAAAGCTGTCTTTTGTAGAGAAAAAAGCCTTAAAAGGTCACTTGACAAAAATTTCCTATTCAAAGCATGGAAAATTAAAAATATTTAAACTGGGAGAGAAATTAAGATATATTAAGAGCATATTTTATAACAGAAAAACAGAAATATAGATTTTTTTCTGAATTAAATGAAAATTTGCCTGTTGTGTTTCTCCAGTTCTTCTACTGAATTCACTTCAGTGAATTTGTAGTGAGGTCAGAGGTTTGGCTCGTGCTTTATTAAGCACAGTACGTGGCCCTGCCTCGTGCAGTTGAAGAATTGTAAAATTTTCATATGGTAAGTCTATTAAATGTTTTAGTTCTATTTTAATAGTAAGGCCATAAGGAAGCCAGAACTAAATCAGACCACACATTTTGATTAATTGTGTGGTAAATCAAAGGAGAAGGTGAAAAATGACCTTCACAGAGCATGCTTTGCTTCCCCTGTGGGAAAGGACGGACTCAAATGATGATTTATTTTTTTCCTCTCCCTCTAAGTGGAAAGAAGAACATTCATGCAGAGAAGAGTTTTTTGTTGCTTCTGAGATGTAATTGTGCCTTCTTGTAGAAGTACACTTTAGACTGGAATGTTTTATATGAGACAATAGGCTTTTTGTTCCAGATTGAGCAGTTCTATATAGCAGGTAAAGACTGCTTAACAACTGGTGAACCAGTCTGGTAGCTTTCCCTAAGTACAGAAAAAAGATCCTTGTGTCTTCATGGCTCATGTGGAGAAGGAGGAGGGGAAGGAAGGAGAGAGGAAGAACAGAACTATATATATTCATATTTGTTTTATTAATTTTAATTTTTGTCATTGATCTGGGAAGCAAAACAGCCCCCAAGATACTGTGGGATCACAATACACTCTGTATTCCAATATGCTCTAGTGCAGTGGATATTTTAAATAGTACAAGATAGCCCACATTTATTTTGTTTGGGGTTTTTTTTTTAGTAATAAGTAAAAACAATATGAAAATAATATTTAGCTATTAATCCATTTTCATATGTTGATCGCACACACTAACTGCTTATTCAGAAATTCCATCTTCAGCTTGAACTGATTGATATGTCAATAACCTGAAGAGTTAGTAAGTTTACTTGGGGCTATTCAGTTGTAATTCATAAAATGCAAAGTATGTATTTGGCACAACTATTTGTAAGAACTATATATGTAAGCAATATCATACATCTATTCATTGGGGTCTTGGTGCATAACAGCTCCATTTCTATGTCACTTTTTATTATACTTTATTAGTATCATACCAGGAACAGTCAAATGTTGGAAACAGCGCTAATAAAACTGTTTCAGTTATTACAAACCAAGGAAATTGTGCTGCCAAGTGGATTCATATTGATTATAGCTACATGCTGTTGTGGTCAATCACATGGAGGTGAGGTCTGTCCAAGTCAGAAAGGATGACATGACAGGGAAAATCATACTCCATAAAAGAGCAAGACTGCTTACGGTGGTTCTTCTCACTATTTCAGTGTACCATCTGCTCAAGTTTAAGAAGTCTTACTACAGGATTTTGATGATGCAAACAAGAGACTGCTTGTGTGACTACAGAGGTTCCTGTTATAAAGCAGCATTAAAAAAACTAATTTGATTTTTCTAAAAATTAACTTGATTAAGCTCTGCAATATTGATTTATATGGTTTGTTTTGTTATTTTTTTCTGTATCTGAAATTGCTACTGCCTAGAAGGCCACACTTTGCAGAATTTATTAATATATTAGTGTAAGGGCTAATGATTAACGTAGCCTTAAAACGTCAGTGATTGCATTGTTCCTTGCTAGTGTGTGTCAGCAGGACCCAGCTCTGGCAGTGAGATGACTCCATGGTACCAGGAAAGAACACTTAAAAAAGGAAGAAAAAGAAAGTCTTACTTTGATTGCTAAATACCTCTGTCATGATTAAGTGGCTTAAGTGTCTATTAAGTGGCTATTGTTGTGTCTTTCATTGAAGTGTGGAGCAGGGGGATTGTTTCTGTAACATGGAAGTTGCTCTGATTTTGGATAGGCTACTGTCATTCCTAGTAGAAGGGACTGGTGCAGCTGGACAGCACAGATTTTGTGTGGAAGCCTTTACGGAACAGGCTGGTGCGCCCAGAAGTATTCCCAAAGACCAGGTTTGCACTAGTAAACCATCAGAGAAACAAATTGTACTTTGAGTTTTGAGAAAAGGAGGCAAAAGATCTTTTGAACATTTGAGCAATTTGACACCATCCTTACCAGAACTTAAATGCTAAGAATGCAGCTCAGGAAATGTATCTCAATGTATCTACTGCAGCTATATATATCTCTATATTGACAAACTGTGATTTTTTTGATGCTGACTGATGAGCACTTGAAAAACAGTTTGCAGTTATAATTGGTTTATGGCCAATCCTAGTGTTGAATAGTACTTATTTCTTTGTCTTCCCAAATTCTACTTGAAATATTGAAACTGCATAAATAGGGGTACTACTCCTTCTTTTCCTGTTCCTTAAAGGCCGGTTGTTATTTTCTCTTTTTAAATACACAAGCATGCTGCGTAGTGAATTTGGGATGAGCTGTCTGAACTGAAACTGCCTTGGTTGTAATGCTTTGAACTTCTTATATTGCAAAGCCCTTTTGTCCATGTTTGTGGTTTTATGTGGGAGATAATAATTCTCCCTTTATTGCACGCTTGAAATAGCAAAACACTCTTGTCACAGGGTAGTCAGATCCAAGGAGGGTCTTGCCCCAAGAAAGTCTTTCTGCCACAAGGCAGTATCTTAACAGATGGACTTCTCGTTAGATATTCATGTCACATCCACCAGGACTGTCACCTTTGGATCAAGAATGAAATTCAGTTCTGACTGCAGATAATTACTTCCTCACCACGCAGAACCTTGAGATCAAAGATTGGAAGTCAAAACTTGTCAGATACTTTTACTTCTGTATCATACCTTTTCTCCTCTTTGCTGTTGCAAGTATCAATAAATTAGGCAAATTCAGTTGCATTTATACAACTTCATATAAATCAAACATATACAAAATTTCGGAAGTTTAGATAATGCCAAATATTAACACAATCTGAATAACAGGGGAATAGTGCCAGTGTTAGGAAACCTTTGTCTTGTTCCTTGCTTTACCAAGAGCTTTGCTTCACTTGTATGAGACTTTCTCTTTTGTTCATCCTGTCAAAATATAAATTTTTCATGTTTGGTATCTCTCTTACTTCTGTATCTATGATGGAGGCATTGCTGTGACCACAATGTAATGTAGGTTAGCTAGCTTATGGGTGTGTGTATATCTTATCTGTCTGTCTCACTGTAAGTATTGCAGACAGAAACTCCCTGTGAACTATTTGAGTATTTATTCAGCTTCTTGATAGATTTTGCAGCTTGCGCTGAAATGACTGATCCTGTAGCTAGTTTACTACTGGGGTCTAAGTAACCCAGTTTAAAGCTAGCTCAGGTAGACTGGTATTGCAGAGTAGTCACAAAAGATAGAGTTGTGCATGCTCAGTTAAAGATTTCATTTAACAAGGCTCTCATCAATATGGTAAGTCCAGATCTTGCTAATTGTTGTGTACTTAATAAATAGGAGTGATATCTCAGGCTTAGGTGAGTTGAAGGTTTGGGCCTTTATTAAAGATTCAGTAGTCCCTCACGTTGGGCAAATGTCAAGTCACATTGTGGATTTGTTTTCAACAGCTATGAAACCACAGACAAAACTAATATAAGCCACTAGCTGGGGATGTGTTTGTTATTTGAAAGGCTGCTGATTGGTTGTTTTTCTGAACCTTATTTCAGTAGGTTTTAGTGTTTTGGTTTTTGTTTTTTTTTTTCTTGTTCCTCCTCTGTTTATATTATCACCCATTCTTTTCCCTTTACCGCCCTACTCTACAATACTGAGGATATCTCTTTCATCAAACACCTACCTACTTCAAGGTTAAAAAAAAAAGTTTAAAGTAACTGTGTTTAAAGCATTCTACACTCTGTTACAAGGTAGTCCAGGGAGACACTGTTATCCTTGGAAAAAACAGAAGCTTAAAAATAAGCATTAATTTGGCAGGCGTTATAACCTAATTTATTTTATCCTGTACTAAATTTCATTGTGCAGCTGGCTGATCAGCTGTGGCCTGATGATGCCTGAGAGGCACAGTGCTGTGCGATTGACCGTATTTCCATCTTTTCCTTGACTGTCCTCATTCTCTTTTAAAATGCTTCACTCCCGAG